>JAOUQZ010022492.1:0-11456 GCA_028564935.1 Neosilurus hyrtlii
GGGGGGGGGGGGGGGGGGGGGGGGGGGGGGTGAGACGACCTACCGACTTTTTTTAAGTGAGAGCATGACACTAGTATTCATGTAAAATATTACAACAACATGTTATATCAACAGTCCATCTGTATGCATTTCAGATAAAAATTCTAACCATCACTAACAGGGCACACACAGTAACCACCACTACTCTGGAAGGAATACTCTGGAAATATTTTGCATAACACAACATGATTCTTGGGAAAGAGCCACATCAGATTAAAGCCAGGATGTGTCAGTACCATTACCATAAAATATGACTTAGTGCTCCAGTAGATCATGGCCTTTCATTTCCTATAATCAGCCCTAAAGCGCTGCTCGTTTTCAGCTCGTATCTTCTTCACAATCATGTTCAGGTGAACATTCAAGCCGAAGAGATTGATGTTAATGTTGTGTCTTGAACAAACAAAAGCAAGACACCAGGAGAACACTCTCAAAAAGCGGATGTGTTAAACACTGAACGAGTTCTACTCTTAGAATGGGTAAGGTTTTAATATTCACTGGCACTCAAAAATCCCAGAAATCAAAACTGCCTATTTGTACAGGAGAACAAAATCATTTATTTGAAAAACTGCTTAACCCGACATCCGACTCTGGGCGAAGGTGTGAAACACCCTGAACAGCTCTCAGTCCATCGCAAGGCCAACACTCACACTCACACCAAGGGGCAATTTAGAACAGCCAATCAGCCCAAAGTGCATGTCTTTGGACTGTGGGAGGAAACCGGAGTACCCTGAGGACACCCGAGCAAGCACAGGGAGAACAAACTCCACACAGAAACAGCCTGGGACTCGAACCCATGACCTTCTTACAGTGAGACGGACATGCTAACCACTACACCACCATGCTGACGGAGAACACAATATTTTGTCTATATAGAAAATATATTTGGGAGCATGGTGTAGTGGAGTAGTGGTTAGCACATCTACCTCACAGCAAGAAGGTCCTGGGTTCAAGTCCCGGGTTTGGCAAAGAGCGTTTCTGTGTCAAGTTTGCATGTTCGCCCCCTGCTTGCGTGGTTCCTCCGGGTACTCCAGTTTCCTCTGACAGTCCGAAAAGCCTACACGTAAGGCTAACTGGCTGTTCCAAATTGCACCAAGGTGTGATCTGGGTGTACCATGCGTTCACCCAGTGTCGACTGAGATAGGCAACAGCCTTTCCATGACCCTAACAGGATTAAGCAGTTCGACATATGAGTGAAGAAATATAATTTCTTTAAAATAAATAAATAAATAAAAAGCAACCGTAAGGTTTACTCATACAATAAACTGGTCACTGTGGTGAAGAGGAAACGGTGGTTCATTCTTGAGTCAGGAGGAAAGGTTTCAGTGTACAGACAGTCTGGAAAGGCACATGATGATCGCGATATTATTTTTATAGACACTTCAATTTTTCAAGTAAACAAATGTAACTGGAATGTCACACGAGGACACAACGTGCAATGAGCTGCGGGAGGCTCATTTTGCTTGTATCGCCGCCCATAAAAGTTGAGTAAATATAAAAATGTAATTATATGTATACTGTCATTTTCTAAAACCACAATCCTCGATACCTAAAAATCCCACATCATAAAGGAACGCTTTGACCATGAGTTGAGTTTGGCAGTCCTCCACATGATGAAAACATAATGTGACACAACAGTGGTTGATTTGCTGGGAATGCGATCAAAAACCGCTTACGACAGAAATGAGACAAGTGTTTGAACATAAAAAAATAAAACCTCATAGAATAAATCTTGCCACCAAATTTCAAGCAGACACTTCATATACGATGTCGATGTATACTGAAACATAATCCAACTACAACAGTCTCGAAGCTGTTCCAGCATGACTACGATCCTGTGCATTAAGCAAGCAACATGAGGTTCGAATCCAGTCTGATGACGCAGCCATCCGCGACCGGGAGTCCATGGGAGCTTATATGCCGAGCTTTCATGAGAGAAAGGGATGGGATATGCTTGCCTCCCTGTCACTCACAGCAATCACCAGCCAATTGTGGGCATCTGTGTGCTTATTCGTACAAAGGAGCGGATAGCGCTTTTCCTCCAGGTGTGTTAGGCCACTCCTGCTTGCACATTTGTAACAGTTCATAAAGACGCAGGTAGCAGCATTGTGTGTCACGGAGGTGACATGTGTAACGCAAAAATAAATAAATAAATAAAAATTCCACGCTCAATTAAGATAAATTAATGAATAAAATAAAAAAGCAAGGGACAGGAAGTCATGGTTTCCCAAGGATGGTGTGGAAATCTTGAGTGATCCAGAGGGAATAGAGTCCTGACCTGAACACATTTGGAACAAATTAGAATGGCGACTGAGCCCAGGATTCATTATAAGTGTATCAACAAAAAACCCCACAGCCAAAGTCTGAAATTGACTGGAAATCCAACAATATCCTGGGACTTAATGTGTAACTAAACTTTCTGAAAAAAATAAAAGCATACACAGTATGTATAATGGCCAGATGTCCACAAATTTTTGGCCATGTAGTGCCCTTTATTGTTAATGCGAGTGGAAACATTCTGTTTTTTATAGCCTGGATTGCAAAGATTGATGACATAAGCAGTAAGCATACAGACGGGGGCAAAGTTGGAAGTAAAGGACATGAAGATGCTGTGAATTTCTTTGGAAGGAACAAGAATGGAAAAAATCAGAAATGAATGTTAGACGGACAGTACAGGAAGTAGGGTTTGGGGATAGAGAGAGACAGAGACCAGATTGAGATGGTTTGGGGATGTGCAGAAGAGGGATGAAGGGTATATTGGTAGAAGAATGTTGATAATGGAATTGCCTGGTAGAAGGAAAAGAGGGAGGATAAAGAGATTTATGGATGTGGTGAGGAAGGACATCCAGGTGATTCTCCGAATGAACATGCACAGTAGTTTGTAAAGATGCCGGCGGGTGTTAGAATCATGTCCTGGAGGACACGCCCCTCCCTGGTTGATGGGGGTCATATGTGAGACTTGATGGGTGAGAACTGGATATGTCCAAGTTAGGGGAAAAAAACTTTGGGGGGACGACACAACATAGAAGCACGTATGCCTGTACTGTATAGGATGTCGTTACAATTTCCTTACCTGGAACTAAAGGCCCAAACATGTTTCAACATGACACTGCACAACTGAGCTCCATAAAGACCTAGTTTGGAAAGGTTGGTGTGAAAGAACTCGGGTGCACAGAGCCCTGACCTCAACCCCACTCAACACATTTGGGATGAAATTCTGAAGGCGCCGCAGGCCTGCTCATCCAACACCAGTGCCCAACCTCACTAATGCTCTTATGGCTGAAATTCCTACAGTTGTGCCCCAAAATCAAGTGAAAATCATACCCAAAAGAGTACCATAACAGAGAAAAGGGCTAAATCTGTAATGGGAAATAGTGCATATTTGGCCATATAATGTGTACAGCACTCAGGACCCCTCTGTGATTTCTGTAGAAATAATGTCTCAGGTGGTGGGAGTGCCATGTTGGAGTCGGCACCACTTGTAGATCTGCGGCAGGGACATTCGAGGGATCCTCAGCTATTAGCAGCGGTTATTGCTGAGGGTGTCCCAAGTGACCACCATATTACTTCTCTGGATTACTGTTGTTTATAAACAAATCATTTTAGAATGTTTTCTTTAATGCCAAATGTCTATATTTGTACACAGGAAGTAAAAGAATGTGTTCTTATAATGTACTACTTCCTGGTTTAAGTTGAATACAAAACCTGGTTCACCCCCTGCAACATTTCCTCCAAAACCCAAGGTGTTATTCAAACGATGGAAACCGCCACAAAAAGCCGAGTGAGTCCTGAATGAGTGTACAGATGAGAAAGTGAGAGAGCTCGACAGGCGTAAAGGGCTAAAGCACTGCTGCAATGATCTCATTATGTAGAGATAAAGTGAAGGATAAAAACTACTGGTACCATGATCAGCAGGTAGTGGAACAACACTATGGGTAATCTATGGAAATCCCCTCTCGCCCCATGCACAGCAGCTTCTCAGCCCATCCTGTTCTGCTTCCCAGTGCACTAAGCTGGAGCTTTAAGGCAGCAAATCAGAGCGGAGAAGGCACAGAGAGCTGAAGCACCAAAATAGGGAGGAGGAAGCCAAACAGTCTGTCCAGCGCACTCAAGAGTGTTTCAGTGGGAGGGTCTTTGGAAAAGCAGCTTCCTGAAGAACTGTGGTGCTTTTCGGATTAGGAATCGTACTTTGGTGTGCCACTGGAGTCCGAAGTGAGAAACATACCTCTGAAAATGTATAGAAAATTCATTCATTTATTTATTTCCCAAAACGCTTAAAACTACTAGGTTCACGTGGAGGCCTATCTTAGCCGACTCTGGGCGAAGGCAGAGTACAACCTGAACAGCATGCCAGTTCACCACAGCGCCAACACACACAGGCACAAAAATTCACACTCATTCACACCTAGGGTCAATTTGAAACAGCCAATTAGCCTAATGTGCATGGCTTTGAACTGTCGGAGGAAACCGGAGTACCCAGAGGATACCCATGCAAGCATGAGGAGAACATGCAGACTCCTCATAGAAACGTCCAGGACTCAAACCCAGGACCTTGCTGTGAGGTGGACGTGCCAACCACTACGCCACCATCATTCACAATGGATTTGTTATAGTATATATTTCATGTCTAGTTATTGTTCTTCAAGGAATGCCAGCCGTTTTAAAATCCTGTCAGAAAAAACAAATTGTTCCCACTGGAGACGAAGCCTGACGTCTGAGGGGCGCTGCCAGGCTGGAACCTATCTTAGCCATCACTGAGCGAAAACAGGTTACACCCTGAACAGCTCACCAAACCATCGCAGGGCCAACACACACACACACACAAGCATTCACACTCCCATCCACATTCACACCTAGGGGCAATTTGGAACAGCCAATGGAGTACCCAGAGGAAATCCAGGCAAACACGGGGATAGCGTGCAAACTCCACACAGAAACACCCTCGCCGAGCCTGGAACTCGAACCCGGGACCTTCTTGCAGTGAGGCGGACGTGCTAACCGCTATACCACCCAGTATGAAGTAATTCAGGTCCCTAAAGAAAATGAACAACTTCGCACTTACTCCGCCTAATCTTACTAGGGTTGCTGGGGAGGCTGAGGCCTATCTCAGCCAACAATGGGCAAAGGCTGGGTACACCCTGAACAGATAATCAGACCACTGCAGGGCCAACACACACACACACACACCCATTTACACTCACTAGCCACCGTTACACCCATATAAAGTACTTCAGGTCATTAAACAGACAATTGATTTACTTTTACTAGTTTGCTGAACCACTTATTACTAGTACGGTCGGGGGGAGGCCAGGAGCCTATCTCAGCCATAACTGGGCAAAGGCTGGGTACACCCTAAACAACTCAGCAGACCATTTCAGGGCCAACACACACAACCATTTACACTTGCACTTAGACATAGGGACAGTTGTAACAGCTAATGAGCCTTACTTTGGACTGTAGGAGGAAACTGGAGTACCCGGAGTAAACCCACACAAGCATGGGGCTCGAACCCAGGACCTTCTCGCTGTGAGCTCCGATTAACTTGCTAAAACAAAACGTTTTGTCAGACAGTTTTCTGTCCGGTTCGTTTTATTTTCCCAAAAAAAAAAGGAAAAGATAGGTCGAGGACTTGGCGGAATCCCAAATCCGCCGTTGCTCCCTTCTCTCGTGCCCTACGCGAAGTGAAACATGTCAGTTGCTTACACCGTACCTAGCGCACTATGCTCAGGAAACAGGGCCGTTTGGAGCTCGTCCCCGTTTTCTCCACGGTTAGTAAATTGGAACGACCCAACCACGCCTTCAAATGTTCTGGACCGAAGGGTTTGACCCGCCCGAGCCGTTTAACACCACGGAGGACGTGTATTAAACCCACCGCGGTGTTCGGAAAGAGTTAAAACCCCACAGCTGGGTAAGAAAGATGTCGTTTAAGAAGAGCCAGTGCGCGCGCGCGTGCGTGCGTGTGGTCGCGCGCGCTGAGTTTTAGTCAGAAAAGTTGTTAACTTTTAGCATGAAGCTACAACAAACACACAGAGACGGGCTGAGGCGAATGTTCTGGATTGTTCCGCTGTATTTGAAATGACTTACCTGCGCGTGAAGGCCACTTCCTCGCTCTTATTCGTGCCGTATCGACTCCCCCCGTGAAAAGCCAGCCGTGTCCATGTTTCACCGAGCGCCCTCGCAGGTGTTGGTAAACTTCCGGAAAACGCCGCCGTGTCTTTTTTCACGGCTTCCTTCGGGAGTGGAGTCGTCAGCGCGCGCGCGCGCTCCGATTCATTGATAAGCCATCTCTCGTGCACGCGTATTCCTGTTCTTATTACTTTATCTAACCTACTATAATACCTGCTCAATTATATCACGTATATAAATAATAACTTTATATGTATTTACATTCTACCATCTTTGAAAAGGAAGTTCGGGTTATAAGGAGGAAGGAATACGAGGTGCGCGTGCTCGGCTCAGGGCGCTGGCTCCATGGAGACAACAAGCCACGCCCATGTCTACCTGGAGACAAACACGTCACAACACCCATGTGTTTAGTTATTACGTGCTTTTCATTTTTCTTTACCAGTGTTTGTAAACCACGCCCATACACACCAGATGGTTGTTTATACTTTAAGGCCTGGTTCTCCAGAAGGTCCTGGGTTCGATTCCCGTGTCCAGCGAAGGTGCTTCTGTATGGAGTTTGCACGTCGTCTTCGTGTTTCAGGTTTCCTCTAGGTGCCCCAGTATCCGCTGGACGGTGGCGTCGTGGTTAGCATGTCCGCTTGTACAGCAAGACGGTCCTGGGTTCGAGTCCCGGCTTCAGTCTTTTCTGTGCGTGCATGGGTTTCCTTCTGCTACACCGGTTTCCTCTGCACAGTCCAAAGAGGATGATTGGCTGTTCCAAATTGCCCCTGGGTATGAGTGTCAAGTGTGAATGCTTGTGTGTGTATGTTGGCCCTGTGATGGCCCTGTGATGGCGAGTGGT
Source organism: Neosilurus hyrtlii (assembly GCA_028564935.1). Classification (NCBI taxonomy): domain Eukaryota; kingdom Metazoa; phylum Chordata; class Actinopteri; order Siluriformes; family Plotosidae; genus Neosilurus; species Neosilurus hyrtlii. The sequence continues at coordinate 7,004 of JAOUQZ010022492.1, forward strand.
TCAGGGTGTACCCTGCCTTCACCCAGTGTTTGAGATCAGCTTCGGCTTAGCTGCAGCCCTAGTAGAGTTGAGCGGCTCGGTAGATGAGTGAGTGAGATGACTGAGTGCTCCGGTTTTCTCCCACAGTCCAGTTGTATGCAGGTTAATCTAATTAGATCATTTTGATTGCCCCTAGGTTTGAGTGTGATTGTAAATGGTTATGTGTGTATCGGTGAATGGATGGCGAGCTGTTTAGGGTACACCCCACCTTCGCTCAGAGTTAGCTGTGATGGGCTAATTAAAGATAAAATAATTTAGAAATGAAATAATATGGGGTTATATGTCAGGTAAAGGACCAGGGGGGTGGCAATTATTACCTTAGCAGTGAGTGCAGGCGTGTATACTGATTTTTTTCTCATTTCTATAGGTTTGTTGATGATGTAATAATTTATCAGGAAGACTTATTATTCTGCCACAAAGCAAAGAGCTTTTTTTTTGGGTTTTCAAACAGCCCACATCTCAAAACATTTTACATTTTGTCATGGAAATTTTAAAAGAAGGCTCCATCCTACAAAGCTGATCTCATTCATTCATCTTCTAGGCCGCTTAATCCTGATTAGGGTTGCGGGGAGGCCGTCTCTGGGTGAGGGCGGGGTACACCCTGAACAGCTCCCCAGGCCATTGCAGGTCCAACATACACAACCGTTCACACTCCCACTCACACCTAAGGGCGACTTGGAACCACCAATTAGCCAAATGTGCATGTTTTTGGACTGTGGGAGGAAACCGGAGGAAACCCACGCAAGCACGGTGAGAACATGCAAACTCCACACAGAAACAACCAAACCTAGGAATCGAATCCAGGCCTATTTTCTTTGAGGCAGGTGTGCTAATCACTGCGCCACTGTGCCACCTTTCAACTGCTATACTAGTCCATGCCTCAGTGGTTTCAGGCCCAAGGAAGAGCAACAAAGTACAATTTATTCATCATCATCATCATCATCTTCTTCCGCTAGATCCAGGGTTGGGTCGCAGGGGCAGCAGCCTATGCAGTGAGGTCCAGACATCCCTCTCCCCAGCCACTTCCTCCAGCTCTTCCGGGGGGGGTGACACACACCGAGGTGTGCCCAGACCAGCCAAGAGACGTAGTCCCTCCAGCGTGTTCTGGGCCGGACCCGGGGTGGACTCTCCTCCCGTTTGGACATGCCCGAAACACCACACCAGATAAGCATTCAGGAAGCATTCTAATCAGATGCCTGAGCCACCTCAACTGGCTCCTCTCAACGCGGAGGAGCAGCAGTTCTACTCTGAGCTCCTCCCGGATAGCTGAGCTTCTCACCTTATCTCTAAGGGAGAGACCTGCCACCCTGCGAAGGAAGCTCATATCAGCCGCCTGTATCCGCGTTCTTTCAGTCACTACCCAAAGCTCGTGCCCATAGATGAGGGTAGGAATGTAGATCAACTGGTAAATTGATGGAATAATTATAATGGAATAATGGAATAACAATTTATTATTATTATTATTATTATTAATAATTTTATTTATTTTTATGATGATTATTTTATTATTGTTATTATTATTATTATTATTATTATTAGACAATTCCATATTTTTTCTTCAAATACTAGTGATACTGTATATCTAACTAACTGTAACTAATTGTGTTTGTTTTATTTTAGGTTTGTTTCATGAATGCAAAATGTCCAGCTATTAAAAAAAATTGTTTTATATTATATTTGTGATTTGTTTATTTTATACAAAGTAAAAAAGCAAAGCATTAGATTCTTTCAATGTGGTGATCCCTTAATTTTTACCAGGAATTGTATTAGTGTAACAGCGCCTCTAGCGTCTATAACAGTTACTGCAGGATAGGTTTTTTTATTATTATTATTATTATTTTAAATTTTTTTGTAGAATTTGAGATAGAGGTCATCTCTGATGAACCCATCATTCATTAATTCATTAATTAATTCATTAATTTTCCGAACTGCTTAATCCTGCTGGGGTCGTGGGGAGGCTGGAGCTTATCTCAGGCAACTGCTGGCAAACACCCTGAACAGCTCGCCAGTCGATCGCAGGGCCAACACACACACACACACACACACACACACACCCATTTACACTCCTTTTCATAGCTAGGGGCAAAGTTGGAACAGCGTTAGTCTAATGTGCATGTCTTTGGACTGTTGAAGGAAACCTGAGTACCCATGCAAGCACAGGAAGAAAATGCAATCTCTACACAGAAACTCAGGACCCTCATGCCGTAAGGTGGATGTGTTGACCACTGATACAAGAATATACCTAAATAAATAGATAAACCAATATAACCTTATAAAGAACAAATAAATAAGTATTTTATGGATAGAATTTCTAGGCGCAGTCAAGGCGTTGAGGGGTTCTGGTTTGGTGGCCATAGGATCTCGTCTCTGCTTTTTTCGGATGATGTTGTCCTTTTGGCTCCATCGAGCCAGGACCTTCAGCTCTCGCTGGAGTGATTCGCAGCTGAGTGTGAAGCAACTGGGATGAGAATCAGCACCTCCAAGTCTGAGGCCATGGTTCTCAGCCGGAAAATGGTGGAATGCCCCCTCCCAGGTGGAGGAGTTCAAGTATCTCGGCATCTTGTTCATGAGTGAGGGAAGGATGGAGCGGAAGATTGACAGGTGGATCGGTGCAGCCTTAGCTGTAAAGTGGAGTTGAGCCGGAAGGCAAAGCTCTCAATTTACCAGTCGATTTACGTTCCTACCCTCACCTATGGGCACGAGCTTTGGGTAGTGACCGAAAGAAGAATACTAACAGCTGAAATGAGCTTCCTTCGTAGGGGGGCAGGGATCTCCCTTAGAGATAGGGTGAGAAGCTCAGCCATCCGGGAGGAGCTCGGAGTAGAACCGCTGCTCCTCCACGTTGAGGTGGCTCGGGCATCTGAGTAGAATGCCTCCCAAACGCCTCCCTGGTGTGGTGTTTCGGGCATGTCCAACCAGGAAGAGACCTCGGGCCAACCCAGAATACGCTGGAGGGACTACATCTCTCGGCTGTTCTGGGAACACCTTGGCGTCCCTCTGGAAGAGCTGGAGGAAGTGGCTGGGGAGAGGGACGTCTGGACCTCACTGCTTAGGCTGCTGCCCCCCAAACCAACCCCGGAACAAGAAGAAGAAGATGAATAAAAATAAGTAGAGTTTATGGAGTGTGTGAGATAGAAGGATAAATGTTTAAATCAACTTTGCATATGGTTACATTATCACAAATACTCAATATATATATACAAAATATGCAGTCTTCTGGGAAATTCAAGGATCAAACCAAGAGTCAATCCAACCTGGGCAGCAAGAAATTCCCGTCAGTGAAGTATTCCAATATATTTATGACATGTTCCAATCACTTTGGGTGGGTTCAAACATATGGTGTAATGTTCTAAGTGGAGATAAATATCAGGAAATAATTACTGAAATTACTGTTGTCTCAGACCCAAATGTCTTCAGTGTGTAGCAAGAACAAAGGATCTACTGTGTAGGTTCAACTTAAACGTTATACTGCTATAGTCCAAACATTGAACACTGTAGGCCACAGGGAGGCTCGAGTCCAACTCAGCCATTGCAGGGTCACCATTCACACAATAATTCACACACCTAGAGGCAATTTGGAACAGCCAGTTAGCCTAGCGTGTCATTGGACTGTGTGAGGAAACCAGAGTACCAGGAGAAAACACACAAGCACTGTGAGAACATGCAAACTCCACCACACACACACACACACACACACACACACACACACACACACTTCACACCCTCGCCAAGCCCAGGACCTTTTTTTCCTGAGGTGGACGTGCTAACCACTATGCTGGCGTGTCATTCCTAAGATATGGGTGCATCTAAATTATCACTCGGATCTTATGTAAGCTGTAGCTTGTATTTGTTCACATGATAACTGCTTTGTATGAGGAAATGCTGTGGAAGTGAGTGTCATCTTTCTGATTTAGACATGAATCTATTCTGACTGTATTTCAACATCCACTCATCAGGTCAAATATAGACCCGATCCCATCATCATGCATCTCTCATTATAGAAGAGGAACATAGAGTTCTCTAAAATGAAGGTGTTCATCCCGTTGTGGGGACCTACATCTGTTTACACACTCACATTATGGGGACTTGATTTCCTCTTGAGGGCAGAACAAGTCTCCATAACGTAAATCATGAAATTTTAAGGTTAGAATTAGTTAAGTAGTAAAGTAGTTTAGGGTAGGTTAAGGTTAGTGTAAGGCTAAGTTAAGGTTAGTGTAAGGTTAGGCAATGGTTGGGTTAAGGTTAGTTTAAGTTTAGGGTAAGGTTAGATTAGGTTAAGGTTAGTTTAGTTTAGGGTAAGATTAGGTTAAGGTTAGTTTAAGTTTAGGGTAAGTTTAGGTTAAGGTTAGTTTAAGTTTAGGGTAAGGTTAGATTAGGTTAAGGTTAGTTTAGTTTAGGGTAAGATTAGGTTAAG
>JAOUQZ010022531.1:0-32750 GCA_028564935.1 Neosilurus hyrtlii
AGCATCCACTTTGCTAATATGCATCATAACAGTATATCTTTTTACTTGAATAACTAGTATACAAGTGAAAAGAGAAAGCGTCACTTCAGATTAATTGGCAATTATCAATTATCTCAATGTGATATAAGCTACAGCAAAATACAGCAAGCCTGTGAAGGTCAAAAAAGCATGTAATGTGCCCGTATGTGTGTAATTTTTTTGACTGTAGATCAGCTACAGCATTTTTGATCATCTCATAAGGTGTAGAAGTACAGTTCAAGCTGGTTGGCCAGTCTGAAGAATCCAAGAATTAATGCAGTTCCCAAATACTTCATACGATGTTTCAGTTCAGTTCCAAACTGTGTTGGACCACAATGGCATCATCTTGACACCATGATGATGTTCGCTGTCTACTGGCACTGACCGCCATGAACCGCAAGATTTTTTGAATGTTTGAAATTTCACGGCAGTTCTCATTTATTAATTAAATATTTTTATTCCAGGTGGCTGAAAGTACTTTCAGGAACTGTACTGAGAAAAGTGAGTAACACTGATACAAGGCAGTATTCTTTCATTGGAAAATACTTGATGCCTTTTAGGCATCAAATTCCACATGAACTTTTGCTATTATGATATTTAAAGGATGGATCAGTTTTTAAAACTCACTCTCGTTGGTGTTGCATGACTCAGCTTAAAAGTGTGGATTCTGAGACTGAGCATGAAAGTACTTATAGCTTAATGAGCTTTTATTAGAAGAATATAAGATATCTACAGCTTTCTGAATGTCTGGGAGGGTTTTTTGAGGCTGGTAATGACCAGAAAAATTAACCATCATATTTTAACTCTAGCCTCTGGTCCATAAACAAGGCATCTGCCATTAAAATAACTCTAAACTGGAGTGGGTTCAGATAGTGACACATAACACAATGCAAGTCACCATGGTATTGTGTACGGAGGTTATGATCATTTTATTTAGTTTTAAAGACAACTAAAATAACTGCTATAGTGGAATTCCTACTGGAGTCAGCGCATAGCTAAACACCTCATAAATAGTGGTACTTATATGTTTCATTTCAAGCAAAAGAAAACTGAGAAGAAACTTTCCTCAGTGTCGTATTACACAATGTGTGGTTCAGTGTAAAAATAATTTACTCTATTCTGAAATTTGAGAGTAATGTTCATGACTTAGTTGACTATTAAATTAGTCTATGCTAATTTTCCAATAGTCATTTTAATAACGCCTTGTGTCCCTTTAGTTTTGCCATTCCCCTATGTTACTTGGATCGGATATCACAATATCACGCTGAGTTGGACTCCTCTGAACTGCACCGACGTGGTTTATATACCCCAATGGACCGGACCAACATTTTCTGGAGTTTGGATACACAAAGAGGTGGGAGGTGGATGTCTATGTAGGCCATGTGTTTGTATTAACAGTAGAAACATGTGATTCATTCATAAATGTATTTATCTAATTACAAGATAAATGTTTACCCAGAGGGTTAAGTCCTTTCGTTACATAATATAGAAATATTGTACTTTTGTACAGATTTAGTTACTGTGTTATTGCTATTGTACTTCACATTTGAAACTGAAAAATATATTTTATTGTGATGTAAATATTAATTATGCAAAAATGTGTTGGCTGCATAAGTTTTCACCTCCTGCTAGAAAAGTAAAACCACCTGTGGTTGTAGTTACAGCTTGATGTTTTCTGGCAAATCTATTGTGCCCAACTGGATCCTCATCTATTTATCATTTACATTACGCCTATGGCATTTGGCAGATGCCCATGTCTAGAGTAACTTACATTTAACATTTTCATATGACTGAGCAGTTGAAGGTTAAGGGCCTTGATCAAGGGCTTAACAGTGGCAGATTGGTGGTACTGGGGCTTGAATCCTGAGCCACCACTGCCCTGTATTTGTCAATTTTTATTTATCAACATTGCTTGATTTTTAAGTTTTTCCATAGCTTGGTAAAGATGTGTGTATTTTCTTCTGTAGAATGTGACAGGACCTATGTACACTGTGGAGGACCTGCAGCCATTCACGATGTATAAGTTCAGGATTTGGGCTGTGATTTCAGAAACGTACATTGTTTCCTCAGGAAGCCCGTTTTATAGAACAGAGCCATTTGGAGGTATTGTTACACTTTTAGTGCCATTTAGCCTTTTTGTGGATAATTTTACAACATTTCACTTTTTAATCTAAATATTAAAATTGTGTTAATCCATCTCAAGTATTTTAAACACATATTTGTGTTTATTTACACAAATATATACAATGTACAGTGTATATACTAGACTAGCATCCATGCCTTTGGTCTGAGGATATTCTAAATTTCACTTTCAGTTTATAATTTGGTAATCAAGTCGTCCTTCCAGTAAGTATAAAGCTGGCATTAACTATCCTCAGTTCCCAGCAGCCCTGTGATTGAGAGTGTAGAGACTGACTCTGGAGTGTGTGTGGATGTTAGCTGGTCTGTGCCAAAGAACCCTAGAGGCTCCATCGTGGGATATAATCTCAACCTGACCTCGCAGACACACCTTCTTACTTTAACCACTGCAGGAAACATCTTCTTTGCTACATTCTACCCAACACTTCATAACACCACATACAGGTTTGTAGATATACAGAACATGCTTGTGATTTATTACGTTGATCCTGAGTGTGTTAATAGACTCACATGACCTCAATATAAGTACCCCTGTTCTTGGAAGGCCCCAAAGTTTGATACAGAGGAGAAATATGGGGGAAAAATACACAAAAAATTGTTTTAATTAAATTTTAAAAAAGGGAGGCAGAAGAGGCAGATCTAAGGCCGGTTATTCCCAACCCCAACTTGAACACTTTGAACTTGAAGAACTCGATGTGTGCTTTCAGCAAGATGTAGCTACGACACACAACTCGAAGATCATTGGAAATGCTGAGGAAATGTTTCCGGATCAGGTGATCTTAAATCACGAGTATATAGTCATCAACCCCAAACTCTGGAAGTCCTTAATGTTGCTATTCAGCAGGAGATAGCTGCTGTTTCACCCGGCACGACCCGTCCATGACAGCCATCAGAAATCACCTACAAGCATGTATAGACAATGATGCCACAATTTGGAGGATGATCATCTTTAAAACATGAATAAAAACTATATTGAATCAAGGTTCATGCATGCAAATTTTAATTTAATCATCTTTAGCTTTTTTATTATTATTATTATCTACCTTCAAAATGTGGCAGGTTTTATTGGGTCACTCTGTACATAGTAGCCAAGTTGATGGAGATCTCTCACAGCAGTACTCTGACCAGCAACGGAGATTTCAACAGTTCAACTGTTCAACAGTCTGCTTGGCAGTCCAAAGAAACATGTCAGAGGGCCCAGGCTGACCTGAGCTGGATGCTGTTAATTCCTTGCCTTTGCCGGTGAATTGTACAATCACTCTGTTGACTGTGGTAAGAGGAATCCCAAGGTTTTGTGCAATCTGACTGTGGCTAAGTCCACCCTCGGATTGACCCATAAGAAACCCTCTTTCAAAATCAGACAACTCTTTTTCTCCTGGTGGTCGCTGCATAGCTGGTTGCTACTGACAATTTATAAACAGCAAGCATACTGTATATTACCAAGTTTGATCAAATGTGTTTAAAACTTGAGGGGTGTCTGTTTACTTTGGATAAATCTATGTAGTTATTTGCTTGCTGGTTTGTTGATCTACATTTGTCCAGAATCTCCATAGCAGCTGTGAACCGTGAAGGCCAGGGAGCAGCTGCTGAAGCCATTGTGACCACAGCACCTCAGCTGGGTCAGTTTCACACACACACATACACACACACACACACACAGAGAGAGAGAGAGAGAGAGAGAGAGATACTGAGCTAACTAAGAATGTAAGCTCTTACCCATTAACTCAGATATTGATATTAAATATTAATAGTTAAAGCTCGACCAAACAAATTTAACTGAATCTTTATCTTCAGAGCAAAATGGCATTCGCTGGGTTTTTGCATCCAGGATGAATTCACTAAGGAAACAGCAAGAGGAAGCCGATTTGTTCACCGCAGCTGAGTGTCTCTCTGATGGCCTGATAAAGGAGAACATTACAGGTCTGTTCCTTGTATTTAAAGTCTAACTTCACCATCAGTTTCAAGCCTAACTCCACCCACTGTATCACTTTGAAAAAATGCGAAAAGGTGGGCAAGGTGCTGAGGAGGAGGGAGGGTGGGTCAAAAGGTGGGGGACCTTAAAGAATAATTTTTTTTAAAGCCAGGATGTCTAGAAGTACCAAATGGTTGACTCAATGTTTGCCTGAAAGACTGGGCTTTGCAAGGTTTGGGATAATTTTACCCAGTAGATCGCATTTTGTGCAGTAGAACACAATTGTTCATTCATTCATTTTCTGAACTGCTTAATCCTAATTAGGGTAGTGGTGAGGCTGGCGCCCATCTCAGGTGACTCTGGGCGGGGGCAGGGTACACCCTGGACAGATCGCCAGGCCATCAGAGGGGCTCCCCAGGGCAGAAACACGCTGACAGCAACCCAATGGCCTACTTTTTATGAATTACAGCAATGGTTCTTTTACATGCCTTTCACCACAGACAGTGAGAGACATGGCTGTCAACAACAACACAGAGCTGGGAAAAAGGTTTTTATCCAAGTTACATAAAGTGCAAAGTATACGACTACGTGCAAACAGTGCAACGACAATACATTGCAAAAACAGTACAACACAAAAAGACAACACAAGAATAAGACACAGCACCAAAAGAAAGAAAAGGATGAGCTGGAATAAAAAAAATAAAATGATGCACAGAGTAGCAGCGATTGAGGTAGTGCAAACAAATATAGGCATAGATATCAATATAAACATTGCAGCGTAATGAAATAATGACAGGGTTGAGGTTGAGGTTCAGCCTCCTCAGGAAGTAGAGTATATACTGAATTGGAACACTAGCCAAAAACGCACACTCGGCTCATCTCATCTCATTATCCGAACTATGTTATCTTTTATTATGGCCACAGTGAGGCTGGAGCCCATCCCAGACAAGTGTAATGCTTTATTGGTTTTAATGAATTCTGGACTGCCTGTAATGGAAAACAGCGTGTTGTTTGGTCATTTCAAAGATAGTTTTGCTATAAACCCTGCTGTTTTTAAAGGTAAATTATAATAAGCCACTTATATTTTGTTGAATGAGTTTCCATTTTTCCAAATCATTCCAAATTTGCATACATGACCTTTGAATATGTGACCTTTGACCTTGGCACAGTGACCTTGAACGTATAAAGTTTGTCCGGGCCATTTCTCAGCTCATATGCATCATAGTTGTCTGAAATTTTGCATAGCCACTCCGTATAACCTAAACCTGTGCGTAGGGTAGCTAATAAAATGTAATAAAATGATTTTCCGAAACTTTTCATATGGGGGATGTTTTTTTTCCTCTGTGCGCTTGAGGCGTCCTGGCTGAGAGGTTACAACCCTCTATTCAACAACCTTTTTTGTTTATTAGCCACAATTTTACGTCAGCATACTTGTCAGAATTATTTTTTCGGTTCTCATTGCCTACAGTAGCATTGTTCAATACAATTTCACCAAAAAATTATAGAGAAGTAATCTTTCACTTTTTTTATTAGGAGCCCTTTTAGACAAAAGTGGTGGTGTATGATCTTCACTGCACACTACTGTATGTCAAAGTTTGGTTCCTGGGCGAGAGTATTTCACATTAGGCTAACTGGCTGTTCCAAATTGACTCTAGGCGTGCATGTGAGTGGTTGTTAATCGGCTGAGATGGGCGCCAGCCTCCCCTACCCTAGTAGGATTCGGTGGTTCAGCAAATGAGTGATGATGAATAAGATTAGCCAAAGTAACTTACATTTATTTTGTTTTTTTTACAATGGAGCAATTGAGGGTTAAGGGTCTCGCTCAAGTGCCCAAGTGCTCAAGCCTTAGGCACTGTGTCACCACTGACCCTTTTAATAGGAAAAATGCCAAGTGGATAAACACTATTGCATGCTACTGAATATAAATAATAAAAATTAGAATAGAAAATAGAAATGTGATTTTTAAATTGTGCAATCTTAATCCTAGCTACAATTAATTATTTTTCTTCCTTACAGGAGTGGCTGTGTATCACTACTCCAACCTCATATACTTCTCAGAGGAGACCCGGATTTGGCAAAAGCGTGCAGGGAATCTAATAGACGACTCTGACCTAAGACTTGTTCACTCAGGCCACACTAGGATCACAGCGCTGACTGTAGACTGGCTCTACAGAAAACTCTACTATATCTCTGACGGGAAGGCATGTCCCTCAATTACTGCATGCCCCTCTTCCTTGTTTCATCCGTGTTTATACTGTATGATCAACATTATCCACAGTTAATGCTAGATAAATTTGATCGTTTTATTATACGTTTTAATTAAACACAGGTCCACTGTTGTAAACTGGATGACTGCTCAAAGCCAGTGACCTTTAACTTCACTTTAGAGAGTGCTCCAACCAGAATCATCGCAGATCCTTACAATGGGTGACTATCATAATAAATTTTTACTAAAATGTATATATATCTATATATAAATTAGTTTTATATTTATATGTATACAGATAGATCTATAAATAGAAGATATTTGCTAGTAAGCACGTACTCCTTTTCTTTTCAGATGGTTATTTTTGCTTCTGCATGATGGAATCCATCGCATTTCTCTTCCTGAATTTTCAAACTACCCAGATAACCTCACTCTTGTTGTAAAGACAGACTCTGTGCATGACTTTGTGGTCAGTTTTCCCAACAGGAGACTCGTTTTCTATGACAAGCAGAAGCGCATCCTCTCTGCTGTATCTTTGGATGGCTTCCTGCCTGTTTCTCTGTACTCTGAAATCAAATATGATGTCCAAAGTGTAGCATATGAAGACAGTCTCCTTATGCTGACAGACCACCATGCTATATATAAACAAACTGGAAACGGTCAAGTAGCCATTTTTATTGAGTTCCCATTTGACTGCGATATCTTCCATTCCAACTATGGAGGATTTGGAAACGTCCACTTTTTTGGTCCGTCCTCTCAGCCGTATCCAATTCCTAGGAAGCCAAGGGATGTGCAGGTAGGGATGTGTTGTATATAGAATAAAAAGTCACAGGGGGTTATTTTCTTTGTAAAGGAAAATAATTCATAATGGGATGGCATGATGTGGCTGGTTGCAACATAGATTCTTTTCCTGTAAAGTACAAGGAGCGACAAGGGACAAGTGACCATGCAAAGTCAATAATAACCAATGATATGAGCAGTGAGAGGCACAATTTTCTCAAGCAGTTCAAAGTGAGTAGGCATGGAGTTCAACTAAGATGAACTTTCACGCAAGGGATTCGTGTGATAATCAGTCAGAGCTTAAAGATACAGATGTTTGACAGATGCCAACCAAACTCTGAGTTCCCTAAAACCTTTTTCTATTCACATCTCTGTGAATGCCGCTTAACAACAAACGTTTTATGCCTCTTATACCAAAGCAAGTTAGTTAGATCCACGAAACAGCTATAGCCATTCTTTCACTTTCACACACACTTTCATTAAGTTGATAAGATTTGTTATGGGAATTCTCCCCGGATAACAATCTGGCACTGGCCTAACATTGCCATTAAAGCCACCAGATGTTTAGCCACCTTTGAGTCGGCTGTGCAAGCACTGAGTCAATATTAGTCTATCCCTTGGTCCAGTGGCAGGGTTGTTACATAGAAAAAATACACTTTGTGTCTGCAAACATTGGACCAACACTTTGTAGGAATCACCAAAGTAGTTACCAAAATTAACACCTGGACAACATCAGATTGCTACCTGAGTGCAAAACGTTCCACAACAAAGATTTTCCTGTGTTTGAAAGCTTAATGAAACAGCTATTCTTTGACTTCTACCATGCACTGACCCTAGAGACTCCTTTTCAAGGAGGATAATCAATAAGCATCTCCTTCGCTAAATATTAACAAGAGCACCAGGAGTGCACAAACCTCCGCCAAGCCCAGTAGTCTTCCTTATGAACCAAAATATGATAAATCATCCTATTGCACATTAAGGAATCATTTCAAAAATTCCTCTATCCAGAAATGCGGATAATCCCCCACACACAACTTTTTGCATAATCCTGCTAATAACCACACACACAAATATGGGTAAAACCTAAACTTCTTGGTGGAGGTAAATAATGGTTAAATGACAATGGTTTTTTATTTGTATGTTATTTAGTTCTATTGTACAGAAGCCCAAAGCGGACATGCATTCATACAATTTTTCCCCTTTGTTTTTACAAGATGGCAAAATTATAATTATGTTGTTTTCTTGGCATAACAAGCTAATTTCATTTATTTTTCTGTAAGGTCAAGTTATTTATATTGATGTCTCATCATAACATAATAATTTTCTCAAGATCTTGAGATAGCAAAACGTTTTTCCTGTTATAATGACATAGAGATCTAGAGATAATAATATAAAGATTTAGGCACTGCCTAAAAACGGAGCCCCGAAAATCGATAACACTATTGAGGATGTAATATCATGTAACCATCAAGTTTTGATATTGTCTGAAAGTGTTACGCTATTGAGATAAGATTTCTCTAATGGAAACTCAATATCACCACAGGGTAGCGAGATGCCAGTCACCTGGATCGGATAACTGTCGTAAGCACGTTGCATCACACTTCCTCAATGTGATTGGGTTAAAAACCTTTCTATTCAAATGAGTAATGAATTGTGTGGCAGTAATAGTTTATTTTAGCTAAAAAAAGACCTACTGCATATGGTACATAGAATTCTCTTTATGGTGTTAAAAAAGTGTATTTTATTTTATGGTTTGAAAGAAGTAACAGTTTGTGACACAAATAAATCTGATCGATTCTATACCAATTTCCTTAAGTATGGTGCTCCGCTTACGCAGTACTTACAGTGCAGATTAGAAAAGTAGGCAACATCATGTCAGAGGAGCAGGTGTATAGTTCTCTGTGTCACATTTCTCTTCAATAGAGTCCTGAAATAACTTTATGCCTTCTCTTAATAATTTGTTATCATGGGAAGACAAATGATACTAACTTGTTATCGTGGGAAAATAATATTTGTTATCGCAAGAAAATGGCATAATTAATCCGTTATCTTAAGAAAAAATGAAAGGAAAAAATTATGAATTCACATCCGCGGAGGGCATCCATACTATTGTCAGAGTCACCATTATCAAAAATAATTTTCCTTCCTACAATTCATTTCATTCCGTCATTCCTTCTAACCAGTCAGATTAGAGATTGAAAATTTGACTGCATTATTCTATAGAAGAAGAAAAATGAAGCCATGCTACACTTTTTTGAACACATCCGCCCATCTTAATATTTAATATTGCACATATCCATATTTAATACTTTAATACTACAGTTTAATGTCACAGTGACCAAATGCATGCTTCATGAAAGAGATTAAGATCCATCAGTGATGTTAGATTAACTCCACTGTTATATTAAGATGCATCTGAATGAATGTTGCAGCATTATGCTCAAATATTACTATTTGTCTTTTCTGTTTTTGGTCTGTTCCATAACTAAACACTGCAAAACATATAAATTATAAATAGATTTTTGATAATACATTGGGGGTAGTGGTGGCCACTGGTAGTGGTAGATTACTGATCCAATGGTAGGGGGTTGAATCCCCACCGTCACCGGTTGTCACTGCTGTCCCCAGTGATTGATGGGTTATCAAAGGCCAGCCTGGTGAGAGACATGTAAAAGAACCATTGCTGACTTTCGTTAAGAGCAGGCTGCAAATGCCGTTAGCATGTTTTTGCCCTGCGATGGCCTGGTGAGCTGTCCAGATATAGTCTGCCCTCACCCAGAGTCGGCTGAGATAGGCACCAGCCTCCTTGCAACCTTAATTAGGACTGAGCGGTTCAGAAAATGAATGAATGAACAACACATTGTACCTTTTCCACATTGCCCATTCTTCAACACAGGTTGTGTTTGGACCTGATAAAGCCTCTCTACACTGGAACAAACCAGAAATTCAGAATGGATCAAGTGAGTGAATCTATGTAAAATATTTATGAATGGTCCATCATGCTTTTTATGTTTTATTATACTTTAAGTTGTTTATTTTTGTGCTTTCAGGTCTTTCAGCTTGGCAAAGCTGGACATACTCGGTGAAATGTTTACTGAATGGAGTAGTAATTAAGGAAATCAATCATATTGTTGCCACACACACAACAGTGCCAGGTCTTCAAAGCTCTCAACAGTACGTCCTGTCTGTGTGGGCAATTTCTCCTGGAGGAAGCTCACCCGCAGCGATGTTTCAAGGCACAACTCTACAACTAGGTAAAGCTATAATAATATAGTAAAAATATATTCACATATTAATTACTTTTAAATATTTTTATTGTATCATTTAACAAAATTATAAACATTATGTAACCATAGTAACAATTAATACTTATCAGAGTGCATAATAAAAATGTCTTTCTGTATTTTCCCTTTAGTGGGATTAGCAGAGAAATAAGCCACACCTCCATCACAATATAAGATATGCAAAGAGGCCATGCTGACTTCAATATGACTGACATTCACAAAATACTACGCCTCCTTCACTGAGACTGACATAACAGGGGCCACACCTCCTTTAGTTGGACTGACAGAGACAGAGGCCATGTCCCCTTCACTGAGGCTGACAGACACACAGCCCACACTTCCTCAAATGAGACAGATAGGCACAAAGACTGGGACTGACATGCATAGGGCCACACCTTTTTCAGTGGGACTTACAAAGAGAGGGGCTGTTTATCCTTTAATAAAAATGACATTCACCGAAGCCACACCTCCTCCAATAGGGCTGACAGACACACCTCCTTCACTGAGACATGTATAGAAGACATTCTCCCAGTGAGATTAACAGTTGAATACTGCCTTATTATTAACATCCATTCATTCATTTTCTGAATTGCTTAAATCTGATTTGGGTCACGGGGAGGCTAGAGCTTATCGAGGCCGACTCTGGGCAAGGGCAGAGAACACCCTGGACAGCTCGCCAGGCTATCACAATTATTATTTACAGTTTTACTATAAATTATTTTAGATTCAAGATTCAAGAGTCTTTACTGTCATTATGTTCACACATGAGATTCTCAGCTTTAAAAGGTACGATCAAGGCAATAAACTGCAACACCGTCAAGAGCAGAATAGAAACGCAAGTAATTATATGCACAAAAAATAAATGTTTAAATAAAAATATAAAATAAAAATATAAACTCTAAACACATGTGAATAAAAATTGAGCACTGGGATATACAGTTTGTACACTGAAGGCACTATAAGATGAAATATAGTGAATATAAACTAGAATGTAAATGTGAATGAAGTAAAGTGCGGCAGTGCAAGACAGTCATAGAGTTTGTGTATTTAATGTCCTTTTACAGAGCGCTAATGCCTGTGTGAGAGTCAGCAGAGGGGATAGAGTGTGTGATTGAGTGAATATGTGGCTGTGGAGGAAGGATGCATGTGTGTGTGTGACTGCAAGGGAGTGGGTGGTGGAGGGGTGATGACTTTCACAGCTCTGGGGAAGAAGTTGTTTTTGAGTCTGGTTGTGCTGGTCTTAATGTTTCTGAACCGCTTTCCTGAAGGAAGACATACAAACAGACAGCATATATTGTGTCCAGAGCTATGATTTATAATTTATCACTTAATTTATTACTGATTTATAATTTCTTTGCAACCAGAGGAAGATTCACCATACATTGCTGGTGCCACTCTTACCCAGGGCATCTGGAGACAAAAGCTGGATAGCTTTGATTTCCATGAAATGCTGGCCTCTAATGTCAAAGATGTGAAAGGTAACTGTTTGGTTCTATATTATTATATAATCCCATTTACCAAGGCCTCCTCTATAATCGTAGCATTATAATAATAGGATATGCATTGTATTTCATTTAATTTAGTAAGTAGTTTGGTATTATCGTATTTTCATGATGGGGACCTCGGGTGGTGTGGGAGGAACTGTAACAATAACATACCTCAGAGAAAGAGACAATATCAGGTCTTATGCTGTACCATCGAAGGTAGGATTTATATTTATCTTTAATTTACTAGAGAAAAATATTCACTTGGCCCACAAAAACATTTTACACAGTGCTGACATATACTCCATTTTGATTTACATTTACAACATTCGGCAGACACCCTTATTCAAAGTGACTTACATTTATAATTTTTATACAACTGAGGGTTAAGGGTAGTTAACAGCGGCAGCTTGGTGGTACTGGGTCTTGAAACCTTAACCTTTGGTATCAGTAATCCAAGCCCTTAACTACTGAGCTGCCACCAACCCATTTGGTGTGAAGGTATTTTTATTTAGTTAGTTAGTTAGTTTAGTTAGTGCATGCACATTATACAGGATATCTGAAGAGTACCCTGCAAAAAGAAACCAATTAGAATTAAACTACATGTGTTTAATTTTGTATTTATTATTAGAGCATGTGCACAACATGTTCGCCCTACAATTTTTTTGCAAATTGTGCTCAACATATTTAGATCAATTATATTGAACATGTTCCTATTAGTTCCTAACTTTTCAGAGTTTTAGCAAAATATACAATAATGTATTGTTTTACTCTCAACAGAATATTACACAGTTCAACAGTATCTCATGCATTATCCTGAAATTTTTTTTACATCCATATAATTCCATGATTTTTCTGTTCTCTATTTTGTGAATAGACATGGACTGGTATAACAACATAATTTTTTGGACGAACAGTTCAGGTCACATTAGCTGGATGGACGTATCTGATTACTCTTCTACCCCTGAAGTGTTTCTAGTGACTCAGAACATGAAAGCTCATGCTATAGCATTTGACTGGCTGGGACAACGTTTATACTGGATCTGCAACAAGAAAATGGTATGGTATACTAATATACCAATAGTAATTAACTTTAAAGGTCGAGTCTTACATAAAATATTATGTCATCTTTTTGTTGCTAATAGTTCATGGTGACTAAATAAATCAAACCCAGTCCCAACATTTATCACAGCTGTGTGTACTGTGATATTTGAATTTTTTCAAGTTTCCCGGCTCCTTAATGCCCACTGCTGCCAAAAAGACCCAACTAAGTCAAGTCGGGTCACGTGGTACATGAAACGTCACACACTGGACTCGCGCAGAAGTGTAATCATGTCCAGTATGACTGAGAATGGTCCCCACTCACGGAAAAAAGGGAAAACTAGAGACATATGCTCAAAGGCATTTTGTAGCAAGTAAACCAAGGATGGAGAAGCAACATATTTAAGCATACTCATGTCCTACCTAAGACTTGACCTTTAAAGATTTGCTGGTAATATTGTAAATAGAGGAAACCTTCCCAGTGTTATCATGTTAGATAAACATCCATTAATTGTTAGATAGAGAACTGCTGAACTACAACCTGAACCAGTATTTTAAGTTAATACTTCATTATTTTGACAACACACAGTTTCAAGATAGTGCATGCTGTTATTCTGATTTAATATTATCTATTATAAGACACTGAGGTGTGGCTTTATTGTTTCATAATATCTCATTATTTCAAAATATCTTTTTTGAATTTTATTTTAATATCACCATTTTCATGAAGTCAAGTTAGTTGTGTTGTTATAATTTTTAATCTCTTTTTGACTCAATATGAAACACCCTGCATTTTTAACTTAATTATTTTTATTATTTTATTTCAATTCTTAAAAATTTCAAAATATATATTCTTACCATTACATTCCTAATGGAAAAGCCAGTAAGCCCAACACACAGGTATGGCAGTACCCTGAAGGACTGTTCCTTGCAGCAGATTGATCGTTCCCATGTAGTATATACTGAATAGACAAATCAACACATTATCTTGAAATTATGAGATATTATGTGAAAATTATGTTATTATATCCAGTAATAATATCATAATATGAAATACTGACTTTTTTTAAATTAAGTTGATCATGCCATTTAATTACAGGCTTCTGTAGTTAACTACAGAAATCCAGTTCAACACTGAATTCCAAACAGGAAATATTTGTTCATTTGTTTCTGCTGATTTGTCCTTTTCACTTATTGGAGTAACTGGCATTAATTTTCTGCTTTCTTCCTTTACTTATTTATTATTATTTTTAATTAGATATGCCGAGGTCGTTTAACTGACCCAGAGGCTGAGATCTTTCTAAATATAAATCAAGAGCTCAAAAGCATACTCATTGATTCACTGAACGCTGCCATCTACTGGAGCTCTGAAACCACACTAGAGGTTTGCAGGTTAGACGGTGGGAAGCGGCGCTTACTCGAAAAGCTGAGTGTCTTATCAGGGAGGAAGGTGAGATGCTGAAAGCATGTGTAGTTTTCATTTAGTGTACTTTCATTGAGCACACACTGGCCCAATGTAAAACAAGGTATGTTTTGTTGCAGATTGCTGGTATCACTGCAGATTGGAGTGAAGAGAGTCTGTACTGGCTCGTCGAGGACGGAGCCTTCTTACATCTTTACAGAACACACATAAGCAGTGGGATGTAAACTACCCTACACAACATTCACTGACATAAACAAGTTATAAAGCATTAATGATGGCCATTATGTGTTTTCGGACTCTGCAGAAATAACAGATAATCCATAATCAAAACAGGACTAAAAGATAGAAAAATAAATTAAAAGCAAACATTAAATATTCATTAATTCATTCATTTCAATTCATGAAATAATCAGAATTTAGATTACCTTTATATCAGCAAAGATCAATTGGCTGTGTCTAAATAATCTTTATAGGTATGCAAACAAGTAGTAAGTACACAACTCAGACATACTCTGCTGCCATTCGATCGGCCTTTGACTCAAATATCTGTGGCATTATATTAGCATAGACTAGCTAACAAGCATACATTTAGGTCAACTCACAAAAAGGGTTAATTTATACCTCTACTACTAACAATTTTCATGTGATTAAATTTACAAAACTGTGTTAATTGATATATGGGACCAGTATATAGAGGGACTCCAAACTACATTTTTTTCTGAGCAATGATGGTTCTCTTGCGCTTTCACTATCAGTGTAACTCATAAGACACTCTCACTGGCCATGCTTGGGTGGACATGTAAATGTCAGAAATGGCCAACAGCAAGAACTGACTAACTACTACTGCCATAGTCAGAGAGATCACTTGCGATCATTTGTGTTGTCATGTCAGTGAACAGGAGATTGATGTGTGGGTGAGCTTTCATGATGGAAACAGTTCTAGCTCCTCTCTATACTGGTCCCAGGTGTTACATTTGTCTTCACTTTCATTTGTCTTTTTCTATATTATATTGCCTGGGGGTATCCTTCTTCCTCTCTGATTCATAGACTTCAGCTGAATTATGGGATACTGTGCTGTAAATGTGGTGTGGTACCTTCACAAATTATAGATTTAGTACGTCATCTGGGTAACGTTTAACTTATATTAAATGCATGCTAAGTATTCAAACAACTATGTCCTTTTTTGTGAACTAATAGTATTAAAGTATGAGTATTCAGATAGTTAATAGCCAATTTTATACAGTGGTGTTGCTGAATTTTTATATTTTCACTGATCAGAAGTATCAGGTTTTGGTATATTTTCTATAACAGCAGTCAGTGTTATTCTTTTACTATACACTTTACAGGAACAAAAGAAAGTCAAATTAAAACAAGACTTTAAATGTTTATTTTTATACTTTAATAAAGCGCATTCACAGAATAATTTGCAGAATTATTCTTTCTCACTGGATTGTGAGAAATTACACCTTTTAATTATTTTATTGAAATTTTTTTTATTATTGAAGATTTAACAAAATGCTTTTCATCAAGAAAAAGTAATTGCCATCAAATAACTTAACAGAAGAGCTGGTTAGCTTTCCTTTTTTGTTACCATCCATTTGTTACACACCAGTTAGGATAGCCCCTCACCTGGTCACCAGCATCAGGCGACGCAAAAAAAGACTGGAGGCCTGTTCCACAGCAGGTGGGAAAAAAGGTGGGAGGGGAAAAAAGTAAAAAAAATTATTTAAAATAAAAACATTATGTTCTTACCATCAAATATATAAATATATATATATTTGATGGTGAGAACATATGGCAAGGTTTGGTTAAAAATTGTAACTGTAGAAGTCTTCTGGACAGAGGATAATAAACTTGAAGCAGTTCCCTGGAAACAATCGACATTTTAAGCATTTTTCTTCATATTTTTCAGATTTTTCGTTCATATTCTTGAATAATAAAAATTAACAATTTAACAGTACTTTTTTGTTGTTTCTTTGTTTTTTTGACCCAATCATAAATAAAGAAATCATGAATTAAACTTAATCCCCTCTTTTATTGTTTGTTTGTTTGTTTGTTTCAGAGAGCACCCTGTTTTCAAATGGAGCACAGCTACAATTTTAAACCAGCAGTTAGCTTTCTACAGTGGGCGGTTTGTGTGGCTGGATGAGGATGGCAAACTGAGAATTCAAGAATTGAGCCAAGCAACAAGTGTCATCATGTCTCCAAATAATACTTTAACAGCTTTCACTCTTCTGCAGAGAACTTTAAAGCCTCTTCCAGGTTATGGACCTTTAACAGAGATTTAGATTTTTCTTCTTCATGTAACATTTATCCTTCAGGACACATTACAGAAATGACCCATTATAAGCAAATCAGTGAAGTCAGTTAAGTGTTCAAATGGCTGTCTCTTTCTTTTCAGATGGTTTTGTCTCTACTCCAACTGTAATCCCTCCTGCGGTTTCCAAATCATCTATAAAGATCAAATCGAATGATACAGTGATAACGATCATGTGGAATCCGAGTAGCACTGAATTTGGGACTGTGTTCTACTGCGTAGAGCTAAATTTTCACGACACACAAACAGGAAAGGTGATTTTGACTGCAGTAAGACTTGTGAGAACAAATGACTTCTCTTTAATAATCAGTTTTTTCTCTCAGATTTCCAACGTGTGATATATTTTTTCGCAGATTCATTCAGGGAGCTATTGTCCATCATCCAACATTGCCTCTGAACCCTTAAAGCGAATAAATAAATTCACAACAAACACAAAAATTTACATCACAATAACCCCATTTACATACTGGGGTAGAGGAGACTCAACATTTCAGACTGTTGTTATATCAGCTGGAGGTAAGATATTTCTGTTATACAGAATTTACAACATTATTAAATAAAAAAGTGCATATAATATATTACCACATACTACACATAAATGGCATGATCTGATTGGTCCTGATCTGATATCTCGGTGGATTATCTTTCACTACAATGGCAGACAAACACTGAAGGACTGTAGTCACTGAGGCTGAAATCATTGTAATTCAAAAAAATGCCATCCCAGAAAATAGAATGAAAGTTAAACAATGTGGCCTTCGCATTTTTAATGTTAAACAAACACTATATAGAAACTGTGAATGAACTGTTTGCACTAGTAGCAGAAAAAAAACTGCTGTTAGTGCTAAACATTTCTGTCCAAACTTCATTTCATTCCCTTTGGCATGAGCAACATGCCAATTTTCGTTCCGTAGGAAATTGTGTGCGTGATTGTCTGTCCGCCGTTCACAAGTGTGCGCTTAGTCCTAGTAAGTTTTAACTTTGGCATGCAGGCTTCTATACTAATCCCAGCTATTTCTGCTCACAACACTTAAAAGATGTTTACCATATGAAGACGCTTCATTACTTCTCCTAAACTGCCCTATCCCATAGTTTTTGGAGTGCAAAATAGTGTAAATTTAGAAATCATTATGTTTTACTTTTTATTTGTTCTTTCCTTAGCGCCCCAACCTTTTCTGATTTAGGATTGTAGCTTCTTGTAACCTATGATTGTTACAAAGACTAACACAGGAGACTTCTTCCATAAAGGGCACATAAACACCACTGTGATTTATGTAATGGTGACTTTAGAGCACTAGACCTTCATGTTCCTATCTCTCTCTCTCTCTCTCTCTCTCTTTCTCTCCACAGACTCTGGTACAATAATAAATGCTGAAATCATATTGAGTATCTTGATGAGTCTTCTTACAGTAATTATTATCATTACTGGAGCAACCAGTAAGTTTACACACATACTTTTTTCAGAAATCCACTTTTATTGTTTGGGAAAAACCAACCATGGTTGTGTTTCACTTGGAAGTTTACTTCAGGAGCCGAAGAAAAAGAGCACCAGAGACATATATGGAGACCGATTTAGCTTCTACAGGCAGAAAAATGGAAGAAATTACAGAGTTGGTGGGATTGGGAAATGCCTGCTACGTAGCCAGGTACTCTATATAAGTACTGTACAAAAATAAGGTCACATTTTATTGACAATAATAAACATTAGTGTTTAATACATAGGAACAGTGCAACCTGATTGGTCTACTGTCAGGGATTAAAAAACATCCCAAATGAATAAGTGTGAATCAAAATAATAGACACTCAGATCATGATGGTTACTAGGAGCAGGTGACATTATTATTGTTTTACTTCAAAATAATAGAATAAACTATATAAATCTTGTTTCACTTTTCTTGTATTTCAGTGAAGTATATACTCATTCATTCCTTTTTTGAACCACTTAATCCTAATTAGGGTTGCAGGGAGGCTGACGCCCATCTCAACCAACACCTTGGATAGCTCGCCAGGCCAGGGCAGAAACATGCTGACGGCAGTGCAGCCTACTCTTGACGAAAATCAGCAATGGTTCTTTTACATGCCTCTTACCATAGACAGTGAGAAACATGGCCGGCCTTTGATAACCTTTGATGATAGTGGGGCTTGAACCTTGGGACCAGTATTCTGGCACCCTACCACCATACATCAATTTTTGGCAAAATTCTTGAAAATAACAATCCACTGAACACACGACACACTTTAAATTGTACTCTGAAACCATATCGCTGTTGCAAACAAGTCATACAAGTCTATACTTTTTACTATTATTATTCTCCTTGGTGTTTTTTGATCTGTTTTAGTGTACTACCTGCTCATGAAGAGATCCAGTCTCTTCCTGTGTTTCCCAGAGAGTGTCTGAAGCTCCAGAGGTTGTTGGGTAGTGGAGCTTTTGGGGAAGTTTATGAAGGAGTTGCTACTGCAGAACACAGTGGAATGGCTGAGACAAGAGTCGCTGTCAAGGTTAAATTTTAAATGATGAAAAATTTGATGGCTCTTGCAACAGCTTTAAAATATTGTTCTGGTGTGTTCGGAAGTCCATATGCTCACCTCCTTGTTACTTAGAGCAACTACCAGCCAATGATGGGCGTCTGTGAGCTCATGCATACAAGGGGTGGTTAGCGCTTTCCATTCATGTGTTAGGCAGCCCTGAATATACATGCACAGCAGTTCATTAAGATGCGGGTAACAGCATCACATGTCACAGAGGGGGCACATGCTTGCTTTCCCCCTCCCTGTTTGCTGGTGGTCACATAATTGGGAGGCAATTGTTGGGAACTGACTATGGCTAAATTAGCAGAGAATAAAAAAATACACTCAACCCTCGATTTAGCGGACAAACAGGGGGATGTGGGTGTACTACTGACTGCAGTAAACAAACTGAAGCACATACGTGCGCGCTAACTAACATCTGTCCTTGCCAACTAACTTGCGTCTACCCTTGCCGACCACCGAGCCCTCCCAGACTCTGTGAAATCTAGAAATGCTGTTCTAGTGCCCAGATTGTTGTTGATTCAGATCACAAGACCCTTTACATCTCTTAGCTCAGTACTACCTCACCAACAAAATAGATTATTTTGAATAATTATAAATTCTGAATTGCCAGTGACACATAATGTTTTACAAATATAGTCATAATTTTATAAGAAGTTCAATGTGTTTCACTAATAACAGAGATGTTAAAATAAACTTAAAAATAAAACTTTTCTTAACAGACACTGCAAAAAGGAGCCAGTCCTCAAGAAAAAAAAGATTTTTTAAAAGAAGCCCATTTGATGAGGTAAGGGAATGCTCATCAGGAACAGTTTTGTAAATTTCAAATTTGTACCATTTGTACAGTAGGCAAAAAAAAACACATTAAATAAGAATGTTATGGTTTACTTTCTGCTTTTTTAAATCAGGACAGTTTTAGTATATACTATGCAAGAAATATACTATAAAGAAAAGAAATCTAAAACAAGAAGTTTATAGTTTATATTTACATATTTACAAGAAAGGAGAAACGTAGGTATTATAAGGTAGATAAGTTGCACCATGTGGCAGACGGCTCCAAGCACTGCAGCCATGGGCTGTGAACTTCATTTAATTTTCTCAGTATTTATGCTGTTGTAGTTCTCTGTCTCTATCTCTATGCTTACAACAGTATAATATATAAATAATAAAATTACGTTTACAACTTAGGGCTGCAGTGTTTTCATAGTCTACTGTTGGGTCTAGCCAATCTATCTAATATGATATCTATGAGGAGGTACACTGGTTTGTGCCAATCCGGAGTACTCGTAGGATACCCACGCAAGAACATGCAAACTCTGCACAGAATTGGGACTTGAACCAGGACCTTCCTGCTGCGAGGCAAACATGCTAATCACTATGCTACTGTGCTGTGATAATATGGATAATGCAATAATTGATTAAAATGTGAAAAAGAAATGTGTGTGTTTGGGTGTGTGTGTCTGTCATTGTTTGTCTGTCTGACTAGCCAATTTAACCACCCAAACATCCTGCGTCTGTTGGGAGTTTGTGTACTGAACGAACCTCATTATCTAATCCTGGAGCTGATGGAGGGAGGAGATCTGCGCTCATACCTGAGGGAAGCTCGCGCTACCTCTGTGAGTACAAGATGCAGCTGTATGTTATTAAAAAATTTTCATACAATGTTATAACCAGAAGATATTTCTTTTTAATATTCCACTTTACATAGTCTACACTTTTTAATTAAAATTTTTACAGTTAGTTCATGACTGAGTATAAAGCTGATGTTTACATCTCTCATTATATGCTATAATAGTCTGCAATAGTAGGGTTCTTTTATTCATATGGTTGATTTATCAACGTATCTGAAAATCATGTCCATTTATATGGATGATATGGAAGGTTTCAATGGATTTCAATCATTGTAATCCACAGAAAACAATCATATCATGATGTATTATGAATGTTACAGAAAAATGAACAACTTCTGACCGTAACTGATCTCCTGCATATCAGTGTGGATGTTGCAAAAGGCTGTGCTTATTTGGAAAAGCTCCATTTTGTTCACAGGTATGAATATGCACACACACCAACAATATGGAAGACAACACTAAACATATTGTATAATAACTCACACTGTATGAACAAAGTATGAACTAATGACCCTAGGCCCACCCTAGGCCCACACACACACACACACACACACACACACACACACACACACACACACACACACACACACACACACACATATATATATCACCTATATAGCCTATATAGGCCACTATTTACTAGGCTGCTGGCCAAGTGTGCAGGCCACTGTATTCATGGTCTGCTACAGCAGTCATTCTCAAACAGTGGGCCGCAACCCTCTACTGGGCCTCAGAGTACCTTCTAGTGGGCCGTGGAGGCAGCGATAGATTACTGGCAAACGGTTAGGATTTTTTAGGAATATAAAGCTTTGGTATATTTGTATCTAAATGTTCTTATGAAATACACACACACACACACACACACACACACACACACACACACACACACACACACACACATATATATATATATATATATATATATATATATATATATATATACATACACACACACACACACTCTCACACACACACACACACATATATATATAGGTCACTGTGCCATGGTCAATGGTCACATATGTAAATTAGCTACCCTATGCACAGGTTTAGGGAGTGCCTATGCAAAAGTACAGAAAGCTGGCCTGTGCATGGTCCGAGTAATGGCCCGGACAAAATTATTGTCACGCCGCCCGCCAAGTTCATGTGCCAAGGTCAAAGGTCACACATGCAAATTAGCTACCCCACGCACAGATATAGGTCATAAGGAATGCAAAATTTCAGAAAGCTGCTGAGCAATGGCCGGAACAAAGTTAATTTTGTCCCTTGTGGAACGCCCACCCACCCGGCCGCCAAGCCAACAACAATACCCCTCCAGCCATAACCAGCTCTTACTGCGTTTGAATTAATTTTATTAATGTATGCATTTATTTACTTATTTTGTACACAGAGATCTTGCTGCCAGGAACTGTCTTGTTTCAGGAAAAGCATATAGTGACCCAAATCGAAGGGTTAAGATTGGAGACTTTGGTTTGGCAAGGGATGTCTATAAGAATGATTACTACAGAAAAAGAGGAGAGGGCCTACTCCCTGTTCGCTGGATGCCACCAGAAAGTCTGACAGATGGCATTTTTAATAGGTATTCAGATGTATGGTGAGTGCTGACAGTCTTTTCTTACCTCATGTTTAATAGAAATATTAAAATATTGCTATATTTTCGCTAATTAAAACAAATGTATTGGATGTATTTCCAGGGCATTTGGTGTGCTTCTGTGGGAAATTATGACTTTAGGAAAGCAGCCATATCCTGCTTTTTCCAACCAGGAGGTTCTTCATCATGTTAATGTAGGAGGACGACTGATGGCACCTCTTGGGTGTTCCCAAAGCCTGTACGAGTCATGCTTTCACTAAAGTGTCTGAGAAGTATCTTTTCCTGAGTTTATAGTTGCACACTTGTGGGTGTGACTTGTTAAATAAGCAGTAGAACATGGCCATGTGGTGATATGAGAGTAATCAGTAACAGAGCGGTGTGATGCTTGAAACTGACTGTCTATAACAGCATATCCAATACATTTACTGTTGTGAAATATTGTTGCAGAATAGGTTTGTTATTGTTTACATTATAGGAGTGATAAACAATTATTTCCTCATTAGCCTGTTTTTATTCTCTATCTTAAAGCTAATTTAAAACAAGTCCTCAATTTTAAAAATGTTCAGAACATTTAAAGGAACCATGTCACAAAACACTGAGACTGCCTTCAAAAATTTGAGGCTAATTTCCATGTCTAACAAATTACACTTATTTCTAAATTTGCATATCCAATGCTGTTAAAAAATGATTTGGCCCTGTCTGATTTCCTCATCAGAAAGTGGGCTAATATTTTTTTCACAGCAGTATAACTTTTTCAATAATGTTATTTTCCAGTAATGTAATAACTTGCCTGCTTCGCTATCTACCAACAGATATAATGTGATGCTGTCCTGCTGGAGGAAGGAGCCCAGCGAAAGACCAAGTTTCCTCTCCCTTCAGTGGACTTTAGAGCAGTTAAGAGTCACTGAAACAATAAGCCCTGATGGAAAAACTGGCCATGTGAATCCTGCTTACCAAGAAGACGAAGGTGAAATTCTGCTAACACACTGAATTTTTTATTTATTTCAACTACTTGAAATCACTTTTCCAATAGATGATTTATTATTATATTATTACAGAGGAAGATATTTCCCAAAGTGTGGATACAGATGAAGGTCTAGAGTCAGGACTTACTCATGTTCTCAGCACTGAAGGTCTGAACTACCTGATGTACCGATCCAAAGACTCAGAGGACACAAACAACAGCAGCAGTTCAAGTGATTATTCATCAGCCGCAGAAGATAGATGAAAAGAGAAATTGAGGGATAAATTACTTGTAGTTAATGATTTCTTTATATTATACTACTACTACTACTACTACTACTACTACTACTACAAATATTAATAATAATAATAATATTAATAATAATAGTAATGATAATAATTATTTTTATTATTATTTTTATTATTATTATTATTATTATTATTATTATTATTATTATTATTATTATTATTATTATTTGTTTAATAGTATTTGGATTTCTCCTGAAGACTTGCCTGAAACTTGTCTGGGGTTACATTTGTAACATAGCTGGATAATAAATGTATTTAACTATTCACTGAAATTCATTCCAGAACACCATTTTTAAACTGTTTTGTGAATGTGATAAATATCTGAATTTACAGTATACTTTATAATGGATATGCAAGTCATATCATATGCTTACACAGATAGCATTTGGCCCAGAGCCATATTGCCCCCAGCCTGGCAGATCCGCATTACAGTCACATCTGTTTTACCGCTCTGATACAGACACTGGCCAATATCCAGCTTCAGTGGGCAGTAAACATTTTGTCAGAAGAATCGCAGATACGGCCCAGAACCAGGAAAACCAGCACACAAATATTTTTTTCCTGAAATCCGAATTGCAGAAGACAAAGACAGATAAAGAGGAGGCTTTAGACTGCTTATATAGTTTTAATTCTTGGTTTAGAACAGAAGTTTCCAACCCTGACTAGTTCATTTTAGTGATTTCCTTGTACCCAACACACCTGATTTATCTAATTAGCTAATTGACAGCTTTTTATGACTTGAAATGGGTGTGATAGAGTAGGGAAAGCACTAAGATGTACAAGCTAATGGGTTGTTCAGGACCAGGATTAGGAACCTCTGGTTACAACAAAAATAATGACAAAAAAAATAATAGACCACTGGTGTCCAGATGCTCCCAATGGCAGGACCAGTTGGCAAATCCATTAGAAAAAACAGTGACCATAAAACAAGGTCAGGGTGACCCATAACCAATCCCACCCTATTCACCCTGAGAGGGACCCATACACCAAATTTGTTGATCCTATGTAACGTCCTTCAAAAGTTATCACACTAACAATTTGGATAGACGGACAGATGGACAGAAAGACGGATAGAACCCATTTCTTTAGGTCCTGCTTGTGGCAGTGGGAGCTTATAAAAGGTCAAAAGGTGAGTTCCACATATTACACTCCTGATAGCCAAGAATAGATAACATACTGATTTTTTTGTTTGTCCAGAACACTGTACAGGCTAGAGCTTGTTAGATGTCATTTGATAAGTCCAGGACACACCAAGCTAACAATTGGCCATCTGCCAATATGGGGATATCAGTGAATGTCTGCTACCCTAATGTTTGTGTGTTTAGCACATCTGCACTGACTTGACCACCGACAGCTCGTTCATGTTTGGGTCAGTTGGAGAACCGAATGAACTGCTCAGGTTAGCAAATGAGAAGCATGAAAAGAGATGGACGAACACTGGGCTGACTATGCCAGTGCAAACTTTTTAGTTTATTAGCCATATCATTGATTAAAAATAGCCATATGAACGGCATCCATCACCACTAGTCCTGGACATTGGCTTGCCTTGTTTCAACCCATAGAGGAGGGATGAATTAAGAGGACGATTGGGTTGGTTTAAACATTTTTTTAAAGAAGCTGTGAAGTAGTGATGAAAGAAACAGTCAATTACTTTTATTAAAAATATAAATACGTAGGCACTGCCTAAACATGTAGCTCACTATACATACCTCTATCAATAGGTGTTCGAGGCTGGTGTTACTAGAGTATAAACCTCTCAGTCCACTTTAGCCCTGGAAGAAATAAATAAATAAATCTTCCCTACATTTCCCATGTACAGCGTGGAATAAAAGCAGGAAAGGTTAACACCTAGTTTTCTTTTCACTGCCTTTCACTTGCTGATTTCCGTGTTCATTTGTATTACCTGTCTTGTTAGCTTATATGCTGTGAAGTCAGAGCAGCGAATGGAACAGCAACACTAATTGTGCTTTCCCGCCTGGATGCTAAAGCCAATATTTGGTTGGGCTCGGTAGTCCTCCCAGAATTCATTGAGCGACTCGATTTATGTGGTAGCGCATGCAAGGCACAATTATAGGAAGGTTAAAAGAGCCACTCTGGTTGGGCTTGGTAGCTTCCACGCAGGAGTAAACGGGCCTGGAGAGATTAACACAACGCGTACAAGCAGACTATATAGACATGGATTAACTGCCCCTCACAGCTCTCCACTCCTCTATGAGAACTTCTAGTTATTCATTTAAGACGTTCATGTTCCATTCTCCTTTACTCATTTGTTGTTGTTTTGCTCGGTGAAAGTATGTCTGCTTATATGAGTTAGATTGTGTGTTTTTTATTCTATGTGAGTCAGAGCGGTGATGTATGAGCCTCTATTTTTTAGCTTTTAGTTTAAATGTAAATAAATCGCTACCCTTTTTCATGCAAGTCAGCGATATATAACCAATCAGCATCAACTGAGGCATGGACACGGTACAACCATTCAGTCCTGCTCCGGCCTATGGGTCTCCACTCAGGAACTCCACTATCACCAAGACAAAGGTAGCAAATAAAGAGCTAAGAGGTGTGAGGTTGGGGCAAACAAAAGTGATCAGTGATTGGTCATTGAGAAGCAGTGGTGATCACTGATTGGTCATGGGAAAACAATGATTATCAGTGATTGTTCTTTTGGAAAAGTGGTTATCACAGATCGGTCATCTGGAGACAGTGACCACTGCTTGATTGTTGAGAAACAGTGGTGATCAGTGATTGGTCATCAAGGACAATGTTAATCAGTGAACAGTTGTAAAGCTGCATTTACACATTATCTGAACTGCACATGAAATTACCTGTTTTCCTGGTCCATAAAAACCTATAGGAAAAGGCCTAGGTTCTGACTGGTAATCACTTGAAACGTTTGTGTGAAAGTTTGGCTCAGTAGCGCTCCCGCCCGCTTTGCGTCACTTGAGAAATTTCACCTTTCATTGCTCACTTCCCTACCGATCAGTGACTTTGCACGGTCGCTTGTCACTCCTTGCTTGTGAATGCGGCTTTAGAGCGGCTCTGTCTGACTTTACACCCCGACGATGAGTTGAACTCAAGATCGTTACATATGCTAAAAAATCGCAAGCTGGCAACAGTGTTCGAAATTTTCAAGAGGGACCAGATGAAACGTCAGACCACACATGCCTTACACCCCATCACACTCCTATCTTCCACGTAAGTGGTGTGTTTTTAAAAATCTTTACAAATTTAAAATCAACACCAAGAAATTATCTGTATTTTGTGTGATATACACAGACGGGTGTGTGTGTTGTTTCTGTGTTCTGGGGTTGGACTTCTACTCAGTCACCGGTTTTCCAATCTGCTTAATCCTATAACGGTTGCTGGAGCCTATCTCAGCCAATGACACCCTGAACAGCTCACCAGATCATCACAGGGCCAACACACACACACACACACACACACACACCCGTTTACACTCAAATCCACACCTAGAGGCAATTTGAAACAGCCAATTAGCCCAATGTGCCTGATTTTGGACTGTGGGAGGAAACCGGAGTACGTGGAAGAAACCCAGGCATGCATGGGGAGAACCTGCAAACACACAGAAACGCCCGAGCCCGGGACTCGAACCCACAACCTTCCTGCTGGGAAGTGGACGTGCTAACCACTACACTCACGTACCGCCCGGTTCGAGTTGTAGACACGTCAAAGCGCATCACACTGGGGTGCATACGTGGCGCGTGACGCGCTGAAGCCTTCATAAGAAGATCTGCACACGTAAGACGCGCCCTAAGTGGTGTCACGTGATCGGTTCCAAAACGAGTAGCAAACATGGCGGGCACGCGCGTGGAGCTCCGAGTCAAACGCCAGCTTAGCTGCTAACGCTAATGTGATGTCAGGCGTGTTTTAATCAACTTAAAGCCCGAGGTCTGGTTATCGGCCGCTCTTCATAAAGCTGCAGTATGGATGAGGAGAATAAAATACAATTTCCGTCCCTTCCTGTGTGCAAGGAGGACCAACTGGTATGCTAGCTATGCGAGCTAATATTAGTTTATGACAGAAATACTAGGTTCACATAAATATTTGTTGTTTGTGCTTGTTTGCTAAGGCAACGAGGTCTTCATACCGTGTTTTTGGTTCCCTCTAATAAACTGAAGAGTCTTGTTTACTCATTATAAGTTTGTTTAGTCATGTTTCTTAGCCTGATAGGCAGAAAGCTGAATCCCAAACGACTGCTTATGGGATATTTAGGGCACTTCATAGGATGTATGAAGTCATTCTATGATACTTACTGCAGAAAGAAGTGTCCCTACCTAGGGAATATTGAGTGAATTGAAATTCAGCCAGTGTCTTAGTAAGTAAAATCGAGCAAACAAGATTTTTTACTGTGTTTTGTTTTAAACTTTTTGTTTTTCTTGGTTTGTTTTTGTGTTACAGGACTGGTCATATCCCATGCGAAGAGAGATGCAGGTGATTTAATGATTAGTTCTTATATATATCACACAGTTGAGGTCAGAAGTTTACATACACCTTTAAAGAACATGGATGTCATGGCAGTTTGAGGTACCAGTCATTTCTACAGCTCTTATTTTTGTGTGATGGAGTGATTGGTGCTCATCTTTGTGACTAAAAGATTTATTAAGTTTGTTTTTTATTATGAATTTATTATGGCTCTTATGAAAATGTGACAAATCTGCTGGGGTAAAAATATACACACGGGAACATAAATGTTACATTTTTGTGATGTACAAAGTTGTTTCAAACAAATTAGCATTGTGGCATGGCCTCAACTTCTTGTGAGTGATTATAATTGGGCATGGCTGGTGACTTCGCGGAGCCTTTTGTTAAATAGGGCTCATTTGATAGTGTTAGTGCTACAGTGGGAAAGTCAAAGGAGCCCCACACGGACCATAGAAAGCGGATCATTGACGAACAAGTCAGGAAAGTCACTTGGAGAAAAAAGTCAATTTCAAAGCAGCTACATGTTGCAAGATCAACTGTGCAAACAAAAGTACATGGCACAGTTGTGTTACTGCCACAGTCAGGAAGAAAGTGCAAGCCGCCATCTGCTGCTGAGAGAAAATTGGTCAGGATGGTAAAGCCTCAACCGAGAACCAGCAAAAAGCCGGTCTGCAATGAATTGGAAACTGCTAGAACCCAGAGTCAGTGTCTACAGGCCAGTGTGTTTTACATCACCATCGCTGCTGTGCAAGAAGGAAGCCCTTGCTCCAGAAGCGGCACCTTAAGGCTCGAGTGAAGTTTGCTTCTGATCACATGGACAAAGAAAAGGCCTTCTGGAGGAAAGTTCTGTGGTCAGATGAAACAAAAATTGAGCTGTTTGACCACAATAGCCAGAAATATGCTTGGCGGAGACTAGGTGAAGCCTTTAACTCCAAGAACACTATGCCTACCGTCAAGCATGGTGGGGGTAGTATTATGCTCTGGGGCTGTTTTGCTGCCAATGGAACTGGTGCCAGATGGTTGGGTCTTGGGCACAGTTGAGTGTTCCAACAAGACAGTGACCTATAGCACACATCAAAAGTGATGAAGGAAATTCATAAAAGAACCAAACTTAATGAATCTTTTTTGTGAAAGATGTATGTGCTCCAGTCACTGTAGCACAGAAAAATAAGAGTTGTATAAATGACTGGTACCTCAAAACTGCCATATATATATATATATATATGTATGTATGTGTATGTATGTATGTATAAAAAACCACCTCTCATAAATGATATAAATACAGATAATTTGCAATGTTTATTGCCATAGACATTTTGTTTTTGGTAATTGAAGAAATATAATTGAACAAGTTAATAATTCATTCATTTACACCCTGAGGAGCTCACCAATCTTTTGTAAGGCCAACACACACACCTAGGGGCCGTTCGGAAAACCTAATATGCATTTAATAAAATATGTCTTTAAACTTGTTGAGGACACCGAAGTACTTGGAGGAAACTCACAAAAGCATGTGTAGAACAATCAAACTCCACACAGAAAAGCCCTCACTGAGCCCGAGACTCGAACCCATGACCTTCGTGCTGTGAGATGGATGTGCTTACCACTACATCACCATGTCACCTTAATTGAATAACTTATTCAAATGCACAAAATTCAACAAAAAAACTGTTTTTTCCATGTTTAGTTTGGCCTCATTTTCTGTTCTTGTGGTGATACAGCATGGTCCTGCAAGTGCTGCAACCAAATATAGCGATCCTGTTCGGGAGTCATCACTCTCTCTCGTCCTGGACGTGGCCGGTCATCACCTGACCCTGTCATGTTGTGGTGGTCAGTAAGATTTCTGATGATGGGTTGTGTAAAGCCCATGTGACCCAGTCTGGCAAAATGAGTCACAGTGACCAAAAATTCAAAATTGAGTTAGCCATACCATTTTAAAGCTTAATACGCCTTGCTACCTCACTGTAGCTCAACCCAGCCTCCACCATACCCATTGCCCGGAGATGTTGTTCAGTGATAGACGTGGCATTATGACGTGCACTAGACTAAAAATATTTTAGTTCAAATTCTTGTGCCTTTATAAAGGCAAATAGTAATAGTGATTGTTTCCTGCAACAATTTTGAATGTTTGCCTGCAGTTTGGTGTGTGTCTTCCAGGTGTACACGTGGCTGTAAGGCAGCAGTGCATTGTGTGTGTGCGCGCTCACTGACTGTGTGTGAGAGATTGGTTAGATATCTGTTCAAAAGAAAAATTAAAAAGTGGAATACGCCTATTTATTTATTTATTTATTTTTACAATTAAAACAAACTTGTATACAGGTAGGTGGGTGAGTGTGTGAGATCTTGTCACAGAGTGGGGTTAAAATATGTGAAGATGTCACAGAGAGGTGGCGTGTCTCACTGGTTCAGGCTGTATATCTGTGTAGTGAAACTATAATAAGTGTACAGATTACCAATATGTTTGCCTGATGGTAATTTGACTACAATCCAATTTCATGTGTGTTTGATTTTAAAGGAAATTCTCCCTGGACTCTTCTTAGGGCCCTACTCTGCTGCTATGAAGAGCAAGGTAATACTGGTCTAAAAATAACAGCAACCAAACATTTTTCAGATGATAATCATAATTAAACATAACTCGAAGCTGATAAAAGCTCAGGAAAAGATATCCATTTACTACATATATTTATGTACTATAAAGTATAGAAAAATATGAATCTTAGAATCTTACAGGCTGTGATTTGATAGTTTGATCGGACAATAGTTTTTAAAGAAATGTTATTGTTTTGGACATACTGTCAAAGGCCAAATCTTCCAAGAATGTAACAGCCAAAATTTAAAAAGTCTTTGACCTTTAACATTTAAGAAAGTTACTACTTAAAAAACTAGCAAATTAAAAACCTTTATTTTGACTCGTTTGTGACTGATTGCCCTAAGAGGCTGTGAAAATGCCCTTAAAGCACAGTTTGTCTTTTTCATGATCACATTAATATAGCACTTTGAATCAAATTATTCTTTGGAAAATAAATGTCTAAATCACACAAATCACACTGTCCCATCTTTGATTATTTTTCTAGAAGAGCATGACACCATCTGCTTTATTCCAAACTTCAAATGCCTTTTTTGACTGCTTTGAATAAAATATCCCACCGAGACCTAGAATAATATTGGAGTTATACATCAGGATTTTCGATTCCTCATGCAGATGTGACAGTATTTCCAAAAATAAAAAGTTTGCTGTCTAAAAGAACCAGATGTCTTGTCCTACAGATATCTTGCCTTACATACATTTACATGTTTATCCTCTTTATATCTTATATTTACATGTTTATCTTAAAAAAAAAAAAACTTTAGCAGGATTAATGAATAAATCCTGTGTAATATGAAGTGGAATCTAATTATTTTTTATCATCGTGAAAGAGCATGCATTTTCTTAATCACAGCATTATTCTTTTTTTTTTAAGCTCTCTACACTGGAGAGGCAGGGGATAACTCACATAGTGTGTGTTCGACAAGACATCGAAGCCAACTTCATCAAGCCCAACTTCCCCCTCAGATTTAGGTACACAATTTATTTTAATGTTATTGCTCTGATACATATTTATGTATTGCATGATAAAACACTTAGGTGTGGCCTCTGCACCTGTCACTCTTAATGAAGGAGGCATGGCCTCTACCTGTTGCGCTTAATGAGAGAGAGGTGTGGTCTCTGTAGCTGTTACTCATGGTGAAAGAGGTGTGCCCTCTGTCATGCTTCCTAAAGGAGACGTGGCTCCTGCCCGTCACTGTTAAAGAAGGTAAGACCTCTCTGGGTCACTAGTTGCATCACCAGTGCAGTTTGGTCACGAAAGTTCTATTAATTCATTTTTTTAACCACTTAATCCTAATTAGGGTCACTGGGAGGCTGGCGCCCATGTCAGCCGACCAGGCTGTAGCAGGGCAGAAACGCACTGACGGTTATGCGGCCTACTCTTGACGAAGGTCAGCAATGGTTCTTTTACATGCTCTCACCATAGACAGGGATTTTGATAACCTGGCCTTTGATAACCCAGTTAGCTGCACTGGGGGGACAGCAGTGAAATCCCGTTGATGGCGGGGCTTGAACCCCTGACCTTGTAATCCAGCACCCTACCACTGGGCCACCATGGAAGAGAATTCTCTGGCCATTCAGCATATTTCCACCTTTTTAAAAGTGAAATGGGTCATTTCTGAGATCGATGCAAATCCGGTGTAAAGATGAATTTTTTTTTTTTGGGGGGTGTCAACAGGAGCACCGTCATCACTGTTCATATTTTTCCAATCCTTGTTTTGTTTATCTGTGTGGTTGATATTGCCTAGTCAAGGGAAACACAGCTGTTTCCCTTGACAACTTTATTGCAAGTGTTAGGCATCGTAACATGACATGACAGTCTGGTCGTCTTGCCGTGGCACAGCGAGCAAAGGTCAGATTATCAACAGAAGTGAGCAGTAGTAGTGGTAAAGTGGTAAATTTTGACGTTGAAGTAAAAAGAAAAGCGACAGTTGGTTGTTCAGAGACGAGGTCAAACGTATTGTCCGACCATGAGCAACTTTATATGGGGATTCTCCTGTAACAGAGATAGTATTTGTAGTTTTTCAGTAAAATGTTTGTTCTATCCTGCGTAAGTGTTTTTTTTTTTTTTTTTTTTTTTTTTTTTTAGTTTTTAACTT
>JAOUQZ010022542.1:5000-14904 GCA_028564935.1 Neosilurus hyrtlii
AAACCAGAGGACAGAAAACCCACACAAGCACGGGAAGAACAGCAAACCCAATACAGAAACACCCTCGTTCAAACCCAGGACCTTCTTGTTAGAGGCAGACATGCAAATCATTATGCTACCGTGCCACGAAGTACTCAACATTTTTAAAAATTTGTCCTATATGTACTTATTTACTTCTCAAACTATCATTTCTAATCATTTCTCCTCAGATTTCTGTTCTCGCTCTAAAAGACGAAGCTAACTAATCACAGCTCTCAAGAATAAAACTTCATTTAAAATTGAAATAGTTTTGATTATAGACATCATTATCATAATGTTTCTTTTGTAAATGGTGTGTAAAGCTCTCATTATACACATGCATGCTGATTTTTTTTTTTTTTAGCTTGCACAAGCAAATGTATTTCAGATCTTAGTAAATAAGGTCCTTGCTGTATGTAAGTACAAGTACTTCAAAGCTGTAAATCAAATAATATTTTGGATGCAGCTTGTTTATCATGCAGAGCAATATATCAGAATCATCTAACACATTATTTGTATTTTCAAACAACTGCCTGATTTGTGTACTTCCTCAAGTAATAGTGACAGAAAGATTTGTGACAAACAGCTTTATACAGTATCTAGATGTTTTTCACTGCAAATGAGATACGTGCTGTAGTTTATAGTGAGCTACCCTATATAATCTACTCCCAGATTTCATCGTCGCTCGATTCAGGGTGCAGCCTTTGAAGAAATATCACAGGCTCAGGGAAGAATAGGTTCTCCTGTCATGCCTGACTTTTAAGGCATGTCCTGTGCCAAGTATTCTCTATGCATGGTGAACCGCACGGTTTTTGAAAAACATCACTATTGAACTGTAATTACTCATTTCTCAATTTTACACCAATGACGGGGTACAAAAGTTCAAGAACTTGAACGAGTTTCCAAATCCGCCATTGACTTTCATTCATGAAAATATCCCAACAATGCCGAAGTTTGTGTACGCACAATTCAGCGACGCTCACCTTGGACCGGTTTAATTACAGAGGCAATAATTTTCCTTATGGGATTAATCCAGTATATCAAAAATCTGTTTGAAGATTTCTCTCTTCCCATAGTGCCTGTCATCTCTGCCAATGATCTGGGATATAAATCCTCAATTTTCTCTCTTGCTTGATGTGTTCATTTACATTTACAGCATTTGGCAAACACTCCAGAATGACTTACAATTATCATTTTTATACAACTGAGCAACTGAGGGTTAAGGGCCTTGCTCGAGGGCCCAACAGTGTTGACAGGGGGTCTGAACTGCTTAACTTCGGATCAGTAACCTATTGCCTTAACCACTAAGCCACAACTGCCCTACTTGTTCATGTGTTCATGTCTTTCTCATTTCTCATTGCTGCTGGTTGGTATCTCTTAGGTTTGTTTGTTTACATTGCTAAGCTCTTATTCAGAGAGAAAAAAAAAATCATGGTGATGGTGAAAAATCATGGTTATTTGACTGGTAATAATGGTCAGAAATACATGTATTTATGTGATTTTAACATTTTTTTAAAGAATTTAATTTAAGTGATGTAGCTGGAGCATTTTCAGTAATTTGCATGGGATTGTGTGGTTTTGTGTGGTTTTGTGTGTGTGTGTGTGTGTGTGTGTATTGGAAGTGTAGTTATATGAGCCAATTTACACTTATGGTCTCTGGTCTGGCATCAAAAGATCATGACTAACTTCAGCTGCTTAAACTCACAATTCTCTTGATATTATCAACTTTTAAAACTTTGATTCCATCTTTCCTTCACTGCCTCTTTTCAACTTTTACTCTCTAGCGTCTTCTTGTAATTCTCCTCGCTTCATTCTCCACATTTCACCTCCCATCACCTCTCCTATATAATAACTCAAGCACTTTTCACTAGTCTCGGTGGACATCTAATACCTTTTACATCCAATACTAAAAATGCAGCCCGTCCATTACTCACTTCACATACAGAAATACTTGACAACTTATACAGCTATGGTCTTGTATCTCTGCCGAGCACTATTTGAAACTACACTATTAAGTGTCATCAGAGTGCACACACCTTTTGGCAAGTAAAAAGATTTGTTTATAATAGATCAGGATATGGTATATAAGTAAATGAGTGAAACAATTATGTGCATATAAAATGTAATGCGATTCAGCAGTGCAGTGGTTAGGTCATGTGCCCTCAGAAATTAGTCGACTCCAAAAATCAAGAGCTCTCCAGTTTCAAATCTGCAGCTCTCATGATCAAATATGAGCTGTAAATGAGCAGCTCTAACTTGGTAGTTTCCATGTCCAAGTTAAATCATAAGTTAACGTTTCATGCCCAAGTCAGCAGTCACTCTATCAGGACAAGTTGAGTTCAAAGTCAGCAACTTTAAAGACCAAAGCAAGTCACTCAGCAACTCTTGGGTTCTAAAATAGCAACTCTCATAACCAGCTAAATCCCTCACACCGACCCCACCACCACCACCACCACCACCACCATCCTGATGCTCTCCTTCTGTTTGAAGGTGCTTTTATTTTTCGAGAACCACTTGCTGCTGCTAAGGGTTACCTTACAATACCCCACATGGACACCAAAGATTGCAAACCTTTCTTTGGATAATGGAGACCAGATTGTTGGAAATAAAAGAAAAACTTCATCCTGGAGATCTCAGTTGTGTTTAATTTATGGGATACATTAATGATTTATGGGATAAATTGATTTTTTTTTTTTTTTTTTTTTTGGGGGGGGGGGGGGGGGGGGGGAGGGTCTAACCACTCCAAGAAGTCTTCTCCAGTACATATCCATGCCATCAGGGAAGAAAAATGGCATGATAGAGAAGGATGTAGAGTGATTCAGAGGACAGAGCGAGATAGAGACGGATGATCTGCTTTGGCAACCCCTAATAAGAGTGACTGAAGGAAGAAGAAGAAGAAACATCAGGCATGAGACCACTAATGGGTAAACCTGGCCATTCAGTATTTTCAGGTTATCAGCTAACTTCATTTTATTGCACTGTAACGTTGCTGAGCCTCGACCTGGCCAACAATACCAAGGAGCTTATGACCTGTAATAAAAAAAATTTGTAAATTATTTTGTTTGAGTGGTGTAAATACTCACTCACTCTCTCACTCATATACTTAACCAATTAATCGTACTAGTATTGTGGGGAGGCTGAAGCCTATCTCAGCCAACACTGGGCGAAGGCAGGTTACACCCTGAGTAGCTCGCCAGACCATTGCAGAAAGTGTAAACAGAATAAACAAAATGTTGTTTTGAAACAGAGAGAGACATCTTGTGTGAGTAATTATAATCCAAGTAAACAGGCATTGAAAGCATTTGAATTGTTTTAGCTCATCTGTATTAAGTAGTATGAGAGGCTTGAGGCCCTTTAGCTTAATTAGTGTTTAAATCCACAATTCTATCAATCACTGACTGACAGATGCTGTATTATATTTAGTGAGTCGTTATGCTTTACACCACTGATACTATCTGTTTAATGAGAGTCTCTTAGAAGAAAAAAGGTAGAACATTTGATGATCCTGCATTATTAATGTGTCTGTTATAATAAACTACAGCTGTTATAGAACCTCACCCTTTATATTTATATAAACTCAATACTGTGATAGTAGACAGTATTGCCTTAATATTTCATTTCAGGGAAAAGGAGGAGTAGCTGGAAATACACAGGAAAAAATGCGATACCACCAACTGGGTCAATCTAGGCTGATGTGGTGTGTGTTACATTTTTGTGGAGGTGCGCATCAGAATACGGTGTAGGGTATGCGCCAGTGGCGGCTGCTTTAAGACTACTAGAAAAGCTCTGCTTCCTCTAAATTGTCACTTAAGATTTCTTCAAATATGTACTGTTGTATTTACACTGATATTACAAAGAGAGTGCTACAATGTGTTGAACTTTATGGTTAGCTCATTCAGAATCAGCGAGAACTTCTCACAGGTTGTCTTTTGTGATTTTTCCTTACACATTCCTGTGGCAATGCGATCTATTATAGCCGATGAAAACCCACTGAAGCGCAGCTTCTCTGAAATCCTGTAGAATTTGGTGTGGCGCAGAAAAGCAAGATGTTCTTTGGACAAATGCTTGAAAAAGGTCCCTGCTAGCTCAGCTTTTCTGGGTTTCTATAGGAAGTGGGTGGGTCTGAAGGCTGGGCTGCTGTCTGGTGATTGGAGGTACTGTTAAAGTGGCTGGAACCTATGTTTGATTGACAGTGGCACCAAAGCAATTCAAGCTTACATGGACATGGATTTTTATCAAGTATCTGCTGCTTATAGTCTGGTTTTGCTAGTGATATAGCTTATTATTTTCATTTATGCAAATCTTGCTGTAAATAAAAACATAAATATAGCATTTTTGAGTTTGCTATGATTTCTTTTTCATAACTGTTTTCTTTTTCTTTTCAAATCTCCTGGTATGACAAGGTGAGCTGGCTGAGTGGAAATGCTTGGATAAAGAGAATGTGCTACTGGCATTTTAATGAAACAATCTCAGGGTGTTTGGTCAAAATTGGGTTTTGAAGATCTGGCTAACTTTCACAATGCATCCACATGAATTTACAAATTAATAACATGTCGCAATAATAAACAAATTTTATGATATAGTTCTTCCCGATTGAAAGATCACTGACTGCCACTGGTATGCGACCCCATGGTACCTACAGTGAAGATTTTCTGCATAAGTATAAATTGTACAAATCTCCATTTAAAGATCTAAAAAGATCCTTTATGACAATGTCTGTTGATAAAAACAGTAGTAATATTATTGAGCTCAAGGTAAAGCTAATCTCATTAGAATGTATTGAAATAATTTCTTTGCTCTCTACATGTTCAATGGAGTTGATCAATGGACTCTCTGTCTCTGTTAGTCAGGTGGCACAAAACGAGCTGCTGTGGCCTTCCTGGATATACACCATTGATCCGAATTGTGTGCCAGTGTAGATGCCTGAAGCAGTCTGCTTCCCAGCCAGTGCTCAACGTCAGATTGCCATGCTCTTCTGGGTCTTTCCCCTCCGCAGGTGCCTACCACTTTGCCTTGGATGATGGATTTCTCAAGGCCTTTAGTGTCTTTCGGAGTGGCAAAAGAATTAAAGTTTTCTTCTGACAATTTGTACATTTTTTCTGACTGTTTACTCTCAGTTGTGGAAGCACCCACTGGTTGGTGTGCCTGTCCTTCCAAGAGACTTGCAGAAGCTATATAATGGTTCACATCTCGAAGACACCACCTTCTTGGAGATGGTCCATGACCAGCTTTATTCTTTACAAAACACATACATTAAACAGAACACATGTTCCCCTACCCATATCCCTGGAAAGAAAGAACTGGTTTGCTTTATCACCTGGTATCCCGATAGCCTTTGACAAGACATACTGGAGTTCTACCCAGTACTCTACTGTAATACTCCTTACTTCTCCCTTAGCAGCTCAGACAAAACTAACTTTAATGCTCAGCAGATCACAGAGCTTGTGAAGTGAAGCACTCTGGAGAAATTACATAATACAGTGTGGTTGGTGATAGAATGGCTGTTAGTGTGGGAAATTTGAGGTCATTAAAAATTAGCTTTATTATTTTGTTCGGCCCTTTTGGGATTGCAGAGTCATTAGCATGCCACAGGATAGCGCTGCTATTTTAAAGGCCAAAAAAAAGGCAACACATAATTTTTTCCCTCAGCAATATGGAAAGTGCCAGTTGACTCAGATAAGGCTCATTTAAAGGAGTAAAGACTAGCAGGAGAAAAAAACGTGACTAAGAGAGCAGAAAAGCTTAGCAGGTGGCAGCCAGAGACAAATTAATCAAGCAAAAAAAAAAAAAACAAGATTATGAAAAAAAAATTCTTTATCCAGTTATTCACCAGTAAAATGGCTATGAACATATGGTCAATGTCAATCTATTTTGCCTCATCAGCTGGATATTTTAAGACCACACGTTTATGTTGAGCTGGCAGATTTTGAGTGGAAAAGACAGCAGGTTTGGGACAGATTAAACCTCTCCCATGTCACATACTGTGTCCTTCAAAATACACTTTCTAGAGACAAACATTTTTATTCAATTTTATATGTCTTTTTCTAGGACAGCATGGAGATGTAGAGGTTAGTGTGTGGTTTGTTTAAAGCAAAGGGGTTTTAAAAAGACATTTTATTGGTTTATTCTGTAAATTATGTACTTTTACATCAAACGATTGGACTACAGAAATTCCAAGTTACATGGCAGAGGAATCCCTAAGCATCATGCAATGTAGGCTCATGATTTTGTGGCATTCTGAGTATTCATTAGGCAATCTGTCATGTATTAACTCAATAAACTCAACAAACAGGTGCCTATACGGTAGGAATTTATATATATAATTTTTATATATATATATATATATAAAATTTTTATTTATATATATATATATATATATATAATTTTTATATATATATATATAACATGATTAAATATAAAGTCAAGACAATTTTTCTAGTGTTTTATGCTGAAATGCTCTCAAAATACAGTCCTGCAACTTCTGAATGGTTTAGTGCTGTAGGGTCATGTATGAATCCAAACATCTATCCATTATAAACATGGCTTATAAGTCAGGGGTGAGCAAGCACATCCAATCCCAGCTGATTTCAGGCAATCGGTGGGGTACGCCCGGAACAGGTTGCACTGACAGGTCAATCTTCTACCTCTATACAAGTATGTAAGTCCCACTAGCTCACACTAAATTGTGTAACATATTCATCACTAAAAGAGCAGTCCTGCATTACTAAGGCTGATATGTCACAGGTTCAGAAAGGTTCTTCTAATGACCTAAAATTCAGACAGCCCCAACCAGAGAGGAAAATGCTCACCATTACCACCAATTTAATCTGTGATACGGTACTGACTCCACCACTGAACTATGGATGCTTCCTTCTGCTCACATGCTCTGACACTTTGAAACTTTCAGTCAGGTGTCTCTACTCAATAAGCTCAGATTTAAAGCTCTGGGGCCAGTGAGCTGAACAGAATGTGCTAACCCATTTATTTGTGTACCAAACTGTAGCTGCTCTCTCCACTGCACTGTAGCCGTTCACAAAGCATAGCCTTTAGGGAGAGAGGAAGTAAAGGATATTTATTTAAAATAAAACACACACAGTGAATAATGCAAAGAAAAAAGTCAAAAGTCTGTGCGTGGGCATGTGCAGTCGGTCCCTGTGAGGTCAAAATTTAAAGTTTACCTGAGCGCTGAAAGGGATTTTAAAAATGTCTGGCAAAAGTCAGTTTTCACAAACGCTGCCTTATCATAGTAAATAATTGCTGAAGCACACTCATGATATTTAAAGAGAGTCACATGTGCAACTGTTCTGCTTCATTTCTATTTAAAGAATTTCACTATGTACACTGAGATCATCAGATGAACAAGAACAGAAGCTCTCATTAGAATACTTTAATAATCCCGAAGGAAATTAGCTGAATGTATCATTAAACGAGAAGGATCTGTCTGCAGTACACTACCAGTGAGCATATCGTTTATATTTCGTTCAAACATTTCTAAATACAGTTTTACAAGATTTTCTGATATATAGTCAGGTCTGGGCGGCACCCTGGCATAGGGGTTAGCACGTCCTCCTCACAGCAAGAAGATACTGGGTTTGAGTCCTGGGCTTGATGAGGGTGTTTCTGTATGAAGTTTGCATGTTCTTGTGAATGTGTGGGTTTCCTCTGGGTACTCTGGTTTCCTCCCACAGTCCAAAGACATGCACATAAAGCTAATTGGCTGTTCTAAATTGCACCCAGTTCTGGATGCA
Organism: Neosilurus hyrtlii; assembly: GCA_028564935.1. NCBI lineage: Eukaryota > Metazoa > Chordata > Actinopteri > Siluriformes > Plotosidae > Neosilurus > Neosilurus hyrtlii. Next base: position 12,767 of record JAOUQZ010022542.1, read on the forward strand.
AGTGTGAATGGTTGTGTGTGTGTTTTCCCTGCAACGGTATGGCGATCTGATCAAGGTGTACACCCCCTTTGCCCAGTGTCGGCTGAGATAGGCACCAGCCTCCCCACACCCCTTATAGGATTAAGTGGTTGTGCAAATGAGTAACTGAGTGAGTATTTTAAATCCCATCAATATGTGGACACCGGCAAAGTTCTCATTATTTTGGCTCTTTACCACAATTTATAGGAACTGAATCAAGAATTTTTGTTCAGAGTGCAGACTTGGGTTAGTTTGAATACTTGAACAATGCACTGTAGGATTAGTATTCAAAAACACCTGAAGGATGCAAAACATATTTTCATAGACTGACTTAATGACCTGCCCTCTTTTCCATATATCAGCTGTACAGAACTCCTATAGGATCATTATAGGTTATTATGCAGTTTACATCCACTAAGAACACATTCACTTCTAATGCTACAATACAGCTTAACCTTTAATCACCAGGACAGGATCATAAGGTTCTTACATTACCGTCTGACCATTTTTACATTGCTGTACTACATGGTTAAATTTGTTGTAAGTAAGAACATGTACTATACTATATGATTATGCAATGCAACCAACCCATTATTAGCCAGCTTCTGTACAACAACATCCATTAAAAGGAAATAATTAGCAGTCCCTATAAAGCCTATTTTATCTAAACGCCAGTACAAGATGTAGCATCACAGACTTAAAAAAGAGAGCAAAGAAAACGTCCAACAATGTGTACAGGTGTCCTTCTGGCACAGAAGCACTTAAATATCATGTATAGGAGCAGACAATGATTACAGCCCTGCAGGGAAGCAATTGGGTGTTGTCATAAACACTGGTTCTGTCAGTGGACTAGTCAGACTTATGGTGGCCGATAAGTGGGAAAATATGAGAAACATATTTGTAATATATCCTAAATTTATCATACGCATGTGTATGTTTGTGTGTATGATTGTATGAGTGTGTGTGTGTGTTTGTGTGTGTGTGTGTGTGTGTGTGTGTGTGTATACTTACTGGACAGACTTGGAAGCCTGAGATCTGAACTTGGTGAACTCCCCTGGTGCTGTCCACTCTGACCCCAACTGGAAAAAAAAAAAAAAAATGTACTATTTATCAATATTCTAGTCAGATCTTGCAAATGGAATTAATTTCAGAGCTCCTGTCATAGAAAATTATTCACCATCAGAATAGAATATTGAGTGTCTGCTATGGTATTTGTATATACTACACAGGAGCAGCATGATCTGGTGGGCTCGCTATCTCAGGATGGAAAAACATTATTCCGAGAGGTTAATGCTTGAATAAAAAAGATGGACACTCACAGTCTGTCACAATAATTTAAAGCATCACTGTCAGGCTTTAAAAATAACAAATTTAAACCTATTGTTCTTGTATTTCCATGTGGGACAAAATTCAAATGAGTGTAAAACCCCAGCTTTACAGAGTTTGGTTTATTAAATGACTGTGTAGTGTGTACTAACTCTGAATAAGTGTCCTCAAAAGACTCCATACACAGTACTTAATTTCACAGAACATGCAGTGCTCACCTGGTCTGAATAAAATATTAAAAAAAAGGGAGAAACATTGGGAGACATTCCGGTCACATTTCCGGTAAATTTACGTGGTTTTTTAAATATATAATATCGGAGAGACATAGGAACAACATTGATACAAATCAGAGTGAGAGTGGTACATATCATAATAACATCAGATGCAACACTGGAATAACATCAGAATCACATCGGGTAACAATCATAGAACATTTCTGAACAAAATCCGCTCAAACTTCGTACTAGCATCAGATTATGATTGGCTCAAATTGTGATCATGATCGGTATGATCTGCGTATTTGGAATTTCCATCCAACGTTGTTTGATACATGAAACACAAGGGAGAACAAGTGTACAATACACAGGTGACATGATGAGTAGTGCTCAAGCATGCTCTGTTCTCTCGGTACTCTGCAGTGGGTTCATTTGGAGGCTAAGTGGAATACATAATTATCATACCCGTCAGACAATGCAAGAACTCTCTCTGTCTCTGTCTCTGTCTCTCTCTCTCTCTCTCTCTCACACACACACACACACACACACACACACACACACACACACACACACACACAC
>JAOUQZ010022553.1:0-14903 GCA_028564935.1 Neosilurus hyrtlii
TATATATATATATATATATATATATATATATATATATATATATATATATATATATATATACGCACGCACACACACACACACCTTTATTCTATAATATATACACAAGTCTAAAATAAATATCTATATAAGCAGATGTTTAACATGTTAGTGAGTAAAATGTATAGTATTATCAATATGATAAACAGTAGAATGTAAATGTGGTGCAAATGTATAACAGTTGACGCTGTTACTATATGGAGGAGTTGTACAGTTAATGGCCACAGGTAGGAATTATTTCCTGTGTTGTTCAGTGGTGCATTTAAGTGGTATCAGTCTCTCACTGAATGTGCACCTGGGACTGATAGGCAGGTTGTGAAGCAGGTGAAGGGATTGTTCAGTATTTTCCTTATTTTGTACAACATTCTCCTCTCCAGTACTAAGATCAGAGGGTCTAGCTCCATCCCCACAATGTTACTGGCCTTGCAACAGACACAAAGAACATCCTAGCCTAGTTGAACCAACTTAGCCACCTCAGAAAACAGAGATGGCTCTGGTCTTCTAATATAGTGCAGTTTTTAACCCAGTCCAGTTTATTGTCAGTATATATCTCCAAGGTATTTGTAATCCTCCACCATTTTCACATTGACTCCCTGGATGGAAACATCGTGTCACTGGTGTTTTGTCACAATAAGCTGCAGACGATTCTGCTCACACCAGGTGATGAAGGAATCCACAGCTGCCCTATAGTCTGTCTCCTTACCTCCATTGATACAGCAGAGTCATCAGAAAACTTCTGAAAATGGCAGGTCTTTGTGCAGTAAATGAAGTCCATTGTGTAGAAGGTGAAAAAGAAAGGGGAGAGGACAGTCTCTTGTGATGATCCGGTGTTGCTGACCACCATGTCTGACCCGCAGTGCTGCAAGCACACATACTATGGTCTTCCAGTTAGGTAGTTCATAATCCAGGACACAAGGCATCCACCTGCATTATTGTCAGCTTCTTTCCCAAGAGAGTCGGTCTGATGGTATTGAATGCACTGGAGAAGTCAAAAAACATTATCCTCACGGTGCTCACTGGCTTGTCCAGGTGGGTGTAGAGACAGTTAAGGAGGTAGATGATGGTGTTCTGGACTATAAGATGTGGCTGGTAAGCAAACTGAAGTGAGTCCAGATGTGGTCTAACCATGGGTCGGAGCTGATGCAGGATGAGTCTCTCGAGGGTCTTCATAATATATGAAGTCAGTTCTACAGGTCTGTAATCCTGAGGGCCACTGGAAAGTCTTTGGTACAGGAATAAGGCATGACATCTTCCACAGTACTGGTACCCTCTGTAGACTCATCATGAAGATATTATATAAAACTCCACAGAGCTGGGGGGCACAGGCTTTAAGGACACAGGGGCTCACCCCATCTGGTCCTGCTCAATTGCCTGGAGTGTTTTCAGCAGTCTCTGAACGTGGTCATAGGTGAAGCTGACAGTTGGGAGAGGGGTGTCAAGTCTATCACAGGAGGCAGAAGTGCAATAAGGAGAGTGAGGGAGAGGGAGTGGTGTGGCAGGGTTGTTTTAACTGCATGCATCCTTAGTATTTGCACACAGGTCTAAAGTTCTCATATAGTATATAGAATATGGTAAGTTTTAATATGGCAAAAAAAATATTCAAACATCATACATGTATAAGGAATTCAGATATCAAAGTGATCAACATGGTACATGTACGCCTCGTTTCTGTACCAAAGACACCACATCCCAGTGGCCCACAGGACTATAGACCCATGGCACTGACTTCACATATTATGAAGACCCTCAAGAGGCTTATCCAGGATAAGTGCTGACCCATGGTTAGACCACAACTTGCCAGCCACGTCTCGGAGTCGAGGACGCCATCACCTACCTGCTTAACCGTGTCTACACGGTTAAGTGTCTAAGGTCGTTCAACATCTGCCGGACGCTGCTCAGAATGTTCTATGAGTCTGTTGTGGCCAGCACTATCCTCTATGCTGTTGCATGTTGTCTGTTGTGGCCAGCACTATCCTCTATGCTGTTGCATGTTGTCTGTTGTGGCCAGCACTATCCTCTATGCTGTTGCATGTTAAGGCAGCAAGGGTTGCAGATGCCAACAGACTGAACAAACTGATCCGCAAGGCCAGTAATGTGGGGATAGAGCTGGACCCTCTGATGGTAGTGTCAGAGAGGCAAATGTTGTCCAAAATGAGGACAATACTGACCAATACTTCCCACCTGCTTCACAATCTGCTGATCAGTCACAGGAGCACGTTCAGTGAGACCGATACCACCTACTGTAAATGCTCTATTGAATGACACAGGAAATAATGTTTTTTTTAATACTTTTTATCTTTATCGTATTCTTTAGTTGGAATGGAGCAACTGTGTGCACACAATTTCCTCCAGTATCAATAAAGGATTCTGATTATTCCACATGTTGTACATGCCTCTTTTCTAAAATGACTCAATTATTTCACACTCTGAGAAATATTAGGACATTCTGATACACAAATTATGTATTGCAAATATTATTGAGCCATTTATGATATGATTGATTCACATTTTGCAATAAAAATAGGGTAAAGTATGAAAAATAAAAGTACAATAATTTAATTACCCCTCAGGTTTTGAATATTTACTATCTTAGCTTCACAAGGACACAAGTCCTACAAATTTGCATTTGTAATTGTAAATTAATTTCAAATGAAGGATCTTGGATGTTGTTACACATTAAAAATAATATCAGTAGATTTATCCTCCTCAATTTCCCCTAAAACAAAAATAGTGGATTTTTCTTTGGTTTATCTCCGATTGTCCCATATTCAGGGGGTGGTCTCACATGATATGCCCTGGACATTAAATGCTATTACATATTGCCCATCTTTTTTTTTTACAGAGCATTCTGAATGAGCTTTCAGATGATACCTTACTTGATGGGGTTGTTGATGGATAAGTCTATGAACTTTTTTTTGGAAATATGTTGTGGGGTTACCACATGTTTATGAGGTACCCCCATGAATACGGCCAGAGCTCCCTGTATATCCCGGTTTATTTAGTGTTACCTCTCCATTTCATTTACCAGACATGACAAGTTAAGAAAACTGTAGTGAAGTCAAGTTGTGAAGTGAACATGTAGGCCATATCTAACCTGAGGAGTAATTCGGATTGTTGTAAAGCTTACAGTGTTCTCCTATCTTAATTGGCACTAACATGATACTAAGTCCACCAGAATTCTTATTCTGACTTCCTTTCCCAGGACACTATGAATGGGAAAGTTGTAGTTCATACCACATTATGCACACATTACACACACATACAAGTTTTTGTCCAGGAAAAGAAATCAGAAATGTGCTCTCTTTCTCGATCTGATTTATACACTGTTCTCTCATTACTCTTGGCTCACTGTAATATCTGTAATACTCAGACTTGTCCATCTTGTAATCACAAATGATATTGTTTCATATTCTTAGCTGATTTAGGGTGTGTGTGTGTATTAAAGTGTAAATTGAACATCAGACATTTGACAAATTTGTTACCATGAAGATGAACACCAACACTAGATTAAGAGAAAAGACCCACCTGCTTTCAGCAAACACACTTAATGAGCATTAATCCCTCTCTCTCTCTCTCTCTCTCTCTCTCTCTCTCACTCACTCACTCACTCACTCACTCACTCACTCACTCACTCACTCACTCACTCACTCACTCACTCACTCACTCACACACACACACACACACATACATATCACCCAATCACATAAGAACACCTTAAAGTTCAGGTTGCCCTCATTTTGATGATTAGACAGATGCAATTATTTTTGTTCCTCTGTTACATGGGTTTACAATGAGCATGCATATTAAATTCCTTCCCAAATTTCACCAGCAATGATGTATTCAACAATAACTCTGGTTTCGTCTGTTATCTCTCTCCCTCTCTCACACACACACACACACACACACACACACACACACACACACAGCCCCAAATCAGCATATCTTGGTGAGACCTAATTAACATCACCTGTGTTATTCAGCGCCTTAAACAAATCAACCACTTGCCTTCTAATTGCCTTTTTTTTCCCTTTTACACCATTGAGGCCCGACGTCACCACGGAGACAAATCATCTAAGCCTGTTGGCATTAAGGTATGATGTGTGCTCGCACACACACACACACACACACACACACACACACAAATAGCAGGCTAATATGGGGACAGACCAACTGATGCTTGTTTATGTGCCTTCATGAACACAGCTTCTGCTAGACTCCAAGGATCAACATGTTGCTGTTGTTTTTGAAGCAGGCAACATGCCTAAACTTGCAAGGGAGAAAGGTGCAGAGGGAGTTTCTCCCCTATGAGAAATGTTTGTGTATGTGCTATATGTGTATGAGGGACTAGGCTCAAAAATCACTGCTGTAATAGCATTTTCTAGGACATTTGTTGTTTTGCTTCACACTACAGTATATTCCATCCCTGAGTGGGACAAACATTGGGTAGTGTTATAAGAGTGAAATAATAATAATAATAAGGTATGACCATTCTGGTAAGGCTGGATAGAAAGAAATTCTGTTTTGTCATCAGAAATTTTTGAAAACCTAAATGTGGCTCAAGTTTATATGTATTTGTATATATATATATGTATGTGTATATATCATTTTCACTGCTGTGTTAAGAACACTTTATTAGATTAGGCAAAAGCTCCTCAATCCAAACCTATCTGCCCATACATTAATCTGACACTATAAAATAATGATGATATCAGAAAGAAATTTTTTTTTTGCATATTTTTCACATTTAAATGTTTCAGATCATCAAACCAATTTTATTATTTCACAAAAAAGCCAAGTAAATACAAAATGCAGTTTCTAAATGATTCTTTTATTTATGAAGGGGAAAAAATCCAAACCTATCCTGGCCCTAGGTGAAAAAGTCATTGCCCCCTGAACCTAATAACTGGTTGTGTAACCTTTAGCAACAATAACTGAAATCAGGAATTTGCGAAAGCTGGTAATGAGTCTTTCATGTCACTATGGAGGAATTTTGACCCACTCATCTTCACAGCATCTCAATTGGATTTAAGTCTGGGCATTGACTTGGCCACTCCAAAACCTTAATTTTTTTATTTTTATTTTTTAAAGCAAATCAGAGGTGGACTTGCTGGTATGTTTTGGGTCATTGTCCTGCTGCATAACCTGAGCTTGAGGGCTCAAACTGAGGGCCGGACGTTCGTGTTCATGATTTTCTGGTAGACAGCATAATTCATCGTTCCATCAATCACAGCAAGTTGTCCGGGTCCTGAAGCAGCAAAGCCTCAGACTTTATAATTTCATCACCATGTTTGACTGTTGGCATGATGTTTTTTTTATCAAATGCTGTGTTATTTTTATGGCAGATGTAATGGCTCATCAGTACACATAATATTTCTCCAAAAGTCTTGTTTCTTAATAAATGTGAGATAGGCCTTTGTGTTCTTTTTTGGCAGGAGTGGTTTTCGCCTTGGTACTCTTCCATGTATGCCATTTTTGCCCAGTGTCTTTCTTACGGTTGAGTCATGAACACTGACCTTAACTGAGGCCAGTGAGACCTGCAGTTATTAGGATGTCATTCTCGGCTCTTTTGTGACTCTTTTGGTGAGTCATCCTTGCACTTTTAGAGAAATTTTGGTTGGCCAACCACTCCTGAGAAGATTCACCACTGTTCACAGTTTTCTCCATTTATGAATAATGCCTCTGACCATGGTCTGCTGGAGTCCCAAACCCTTGGAAATGGCTTTGTAACCCTTCCAGACTGATAGATTTCAATCACTTTGTTTCTCATTACCTACTTCACTTTGCCTGACAGGTTCTATTTAAGTCATTTCTAGATTCAACAATTTTTCTGGTAATCGGGTGAGGCCAGTGAAATTGAACACAGATTCCCAAAAACGGTGGTTAATTACATTTAACTCCTTATATAACAGGAGGGAGCAATTACTTTTTCACATAGAGCCAGATGGGTTTGGATTTTTTTTTTACCTTAATAAATAAAATAATCATTTTTTATTTACTAGGGTAGTCTTTGTGAGATATCAAAATTGGTTTCAATTGCAATCAGAAATGCAAATACTTTTTAATGGCACTGTAATTAAAAAAAAAAAGAGGGAACAAATGCCTAATGCACGCAGCTTCATCTTGGTAAATCCCACACGTGGTATTAACATGTGTCCTAGGTGACCAGGTCACAAGTGGACAGCTCTTAGAACACTCTTGACATTAGAATGCATGTCCACATCTGAGATCCCAGGTCAATAAAGTAATAAATAGCATGCATCGCCACCTTGTTGTGGTGGAGGGGTTTGAGTATCCCTATTAGCTTGGGAGCTATGTTGTCGGGGGCATTAGCAAATGGTAGAGTCTCCCAAGGCAGATTTGTCCCAGGGAAAGGGTCAGACAAAAAGTAATCCAAAGCTTTTCAGCAGTTCAGATTACCTGGCCTTCTAGAGTTTCTAGGTGGTGTCCTGGTTGGCCTCCCTGGAGACAACACCCATGTGGGCAATGATGGAGTACCTGGAAGGGAGTAACTGGGGAAATTTGCCTCCCTGATATAAACCCAACCCGTGTTTTGTTATTGGACTTATATGCATAGGCACAGATTGTTGTAGTTCTTGCAGTAATATATGTTATCTGCTACAGTAATATACCATATGATTATTCTGCAGTAAGTTACTGTAACTACATTGCATGCCGGGAATGTTCTTTGGCGCAAAGTATCTGCAGCTTCCCGCACATAGCGTTGTCTGCATTGATACCGTAATAGATTTTCACAGATCACCAATTGAGTGCAACTACATGTTACTCACAGCAAATCGTATCAAACAAGGGATAAAATAGTCAACATAACTACTCAAATAGCATCTAAGTGTTTGGCTATTACTTCTGCAAGTGCACAATCTGACTGGATCAAACGTTATAAAAATATTGGCTACCATCAACAGCGAAAAACTTACACGTAGGGTAATGGCTATTAAAAGCATTGTAGCAATGCACTGGGTGAGGTAAAGCTTATTTATATATAAAATAGCATTTTTATTACTTTGAATGTCCTTTATATCAGGTGGTCATTATATGCTGTATAATAATTATGGTATTATACCATGCAGTAACATGGCATATAAGTACTAAGGTTTCCAGTTTAACGCTACATTTGTAGCAGTGGTGGCTTAGGCACTGGGTTAATGATCCAAAGGTCAGCGGTTCAATCCCCACTGTTGGGCCCTTAAATACTTAAAATACAGCAATTTATTGTTGCATTATTTACAGTAAGCTGATTGATAATGTGAAAATTACATTAATTTACTGTAGTGTATATTTATGGTAAAGAATTTCTTACCATAGAAATTATGGTAATTTACTGACAACTCTGCTGCCGGTAATTTACTGTAACTTTTATGGTGTTGTGAACACATTCGGAGAGCTTTATTGCTTAATGAAATTCATCTTGACAAAAAAGTATCAAGGAAATACCCTAACACTTAGCAGAAAAGTACATGAAAATGAAGCTGTTATCAGCTACTTACTACTTTATTGCTTGAATTAGAATGACCGATAAAATGTTTCCACAGAGTTTGACTGTACATCTCTGCTGCCCTCCACAGATCATCATTAACCAAGATGGTAATTAGATGAATCTGCTGAAGCCCCTGTTACATATTAACAATTTGGAGAACTTATACAACGTATGAAAAAAATATATAAAACACTGGCATATGCTGAACTATCGATATTATTCCAGTTTTGAACATATACATAACTTATTAATAACTTATCCAGAACAAATCGAAAACTTATAGCTAACTTATATCAAACTTATCTCCAGCTGATATTGACATGTGTAGATGTAGCTGACATGTTCTGGACAACCACAAAACTTTTACTAAAAGTCTTTCTAACTTACAGCTAGCATATATGGGCGTATTGGCAGTGTTTGGGGCAGATATAAAAATCTATATTTTCAAAATAATAGCTCATTTAATTATTTATTTCACCTGGTTAATATGATTTCTGCTCCTGAACTTCACTGCACAGCGTCTCCTTATCAGGGTTGTAAGATGTCACTTTCATTTTCGCACAAGATTGCAAGCTCTCATCTGTGAGAAGTGCAATATATTCTTTTGATGTAGTTCATGATGAAAAAAACAGCTGACACAAGTATGTGAATCTCAAGACCGACAGGACTCCAAATGCATTCTTTTTCACATATACATTTTCATATATTTCATATGTTTATATAAGTGTGGGGAATTGCACTACATCTATCAAACACAAAAAGGGGAAGTGAAACAGCGTACCTCTCTGTACATCTCTGGCAAACAACCTCATCTTGCGCTCATATTCCAAAACCTCCTCCAGCATCTGCAGGGCTGTGCTTCCTTTCCCCTTTTTGGTCCAGAAAAGTTTCAGGCACTGTTTTGCTTGGTAGTGTGTCATATAATATTATACAGTACATGGGAATGGTGCAATCTTATTTGTTTGCTATCTTTGGTTAATTAAAAAGTATGCACAGGAGGCAAGATGGACATTGCTAAATGTTAATTTTAGCAACATCCACCTAGCCTAAAGTGAATTTTAGTATATACTACATGGGCACCAAAGGAAAAGGGGGAACCTGAAATGACATTTTTATGATTTTTTTTTTCTTATGACAGATGCAGGCAAGCTCTCAGCACAGGCGAGTGCCTAAGAGTGGTGTAGCGGCATATATTTCCTTTTCATATTTAGTTTCTTCAGAGTTACTGATTTTGAACACTTAGAAATTCAACAAAATGCCATTTCCCCCCAAAAATAATAAATAATAATAAATACAAAGAAAACTATGCAATATGGGCTTTACATGTTTAAGGTAAAAAACACTTCTTTTAATCTTTAATTGAGTTTCAGAATATGTTGTAAAGGAGCATGTGTGAACGGTGTCAGAGTGAGCATGACTACCGTTAAACTTTACAAACGTAAAATTAAACCAGAAAAAATATGGTTTTAGTTTGCTTTTCTAATGTGCATTATACTGTACAGTATATTTAAATAATTATTGCCTCAAACCGATAGAACTTCTGTCTCAGGGACTATATACAGATTTTCACCTCATCTACAATTCTTAATTATGGACTGCCCAGGATCACAGTTTGTATTCCCCTTGAATAAATATGAAATTCTATTAATTGATTAATGATAACACAAAGGTTTCCTCCAAGTGGAGTCTTTAAAAACAGTTACAAACTGGCCAGAGTGCCAACAAAAACTAATTAAAAAATTATTTAACAATGTTTTACAATTTATACAATGTTAAACAATGCCAACAAGTGCTTGCTCTAATAAAGGCCAAAGGAGGCCATACTGAAAGGTTAAACAAGTCTTTGTTCACCTAAGAAATACAAATAAAATATATCTTTCTTTTTAATTTTTTTGACAAGAGGTCTACTAATATAAGTACTATGTATCCAACCTGGCCAGCTGGTTAGCCCAAGATGCTAATAATAAGGTCATGGGTTTGATCCCACTACAAGCCAAGTAGACCCTATTTTTGGTGATAAGGTAACATAGCGGTTAGCATGTCCACCTCACAGCAAGAAGGTCCTGGGCTCGGCGAGGGATTTCTGTTTGCATGTTCTCCCCATACTTGCATTGATTTTTTACCAGGAACTCATGTGTTCTCCCACAGTTCAAAGACATGCACATTAGGACAACAGGCTATTCCAACTTGCCCCAAGGCCTGGGTGTGAATAGTTGTGTGTGTATATTAGCCCTGTGATGAACAGGTGATCTGTTCAAGGTGTACTCTGCCTTCTTCCAGAGTCAGCTGAGAGTTTGCTCCAGTCTTCCTTTGACCCTAATAGAACTAAGTTGTTTGGCAAATGAATGATGAATTATCCAGCCACATGCGTATGTGGGTGTACTGTATATTGCTCATAGCTCTGTGAATCTCTGAAAGGAGGTAAAAAAAAAACTCTTATTTAAATGCAGGCATATATCTGACTTTGCCACAGAACCCTAGTATGAACTTTTTTATGGCAGAGTGAACAAGAGCAAATATCCATTCATGTATTCTGCTTGAAGAGAGGATGAGTGTATGCTGCTGAATGCAGAATGGTGCCATTTGCTGTCTTTGGTTGCCTGACCATGGGGTATAATTCCCCTGTAAACCTGGAACCACTGGCATTCCCCAGGGCTCAGTTCTTGGTCCACTTCTGTTCTCTCTTTATACTATGTCCCTCTGTGATGTCATATTGTCACATGGGTTCTCATACCACTGCTATGCAGATGACACTCAACTTGTTCTCTCTTTTCCTCCCTCTACTCATGGATGGTAGCTCACCAGCTAAAGCTTTATCCCAGGAACATTGAATTGCTGTTCATTCCAGCTGACTCATCCCCAAATCAAGATCTCCTTGGACAACTCTGTGATCTCTCCTTCAGTCACTGCATGAAGCCTTGGAGTAACCATAGACAATTGTCTGTCCTTCTCTTCTCATATCACTAATCTCTCTCGATTTCTCCTCTTTTAAATCCAAAGTATTTGTCCATTTCTTTTCACTGAGGCCACTCATATGCTTGTTTAGTCCCTTATCATCTCAAGACTAGACTACAGCAACTCCTGGCTGGTCTACCTTTGAGCGCAATTTGACCTCTGCAACTGATCTAGAATGTAGCTGCACGGCTTGTTTTCAACCTTCCAAAATTTCCCCACACCACTCCACTGCTACGATCTGTCCATTGGCTTCCTGTAGCTACTTGCATTAGATTTAATACACTAATGCTTGCCTACAAAGCCAAAAATGGACCTGCACCCTCATGCTTCAAAGCACTTGGGGTTATCACACCCCGCATTGTATCGCATTATTTCAGATCCTCTGTCACTGCTAGACTTGTCCCTCCTTCTACCAAGGGAACAATGCATCAAAACTGTTCCCTTTTCTGGCTCCATGGTGGTGGAATGAACTTCCTCTGGATCTTCAAACAGCTGAGTCACTGGGTGTCTTCAAACGACAGCTGAAAACCTACCTTTTTCGGCAGTACTTAGATTAGTTTAGTGCTATGTTTTACACACACACACGCTCAAAATAAATAAATAAATAAATAAATAAATATCTGCATGCACAACATCTACCCACTGAGTGTGACTGATGTCTCTCTTAGTCTGTGTCCTGACGAACCACTATAAACACATATTCACTGATAGTGACTTTAAAGCACTTCTGTAAGTCCTTCTGGATAAGAGTGTCAGCTAAATAATGTCGATGCAAATGGAACCTCAGAAAGTTACAGAAAGCAACAGCTTGGACAGCAAACATCCAATAAGAATGCAATGTTTCATCATTCTTTTTCTGTGTGTCATAAAGAGCATAAAATATCTGAACATTATTATTATTATTATTATTATTATTATTATTATTGTTGTTGTTGTTGTTGCAATTATTTTGTCTTATTTGTAATTTTCTGGTTCATTTGAAAGGAAGGTAATGCTAGGAGACAGAGACAATGTTGAAGTTAGGATAGGATGAGTCTGCTAGTGAAATAGGATAATAATAATAAAAGGAAGCATGCATTCTTAACATCATGCTCGTCTAGGCTCACTATACATGACTCCACAGTCATTAGATTTTTCTTGTCTCTCACAATGCACAGCACATCCCAGTATCATGTTATCTGTTGAATAATACACAATGTGAAAGCACAACAACATAATTTTACTTGCTTAAAGAAAAATACAGACAACAATAGGCTATATAGTAATTTCAGACAAATGGATCCTCTCACAGGGTTATGTTGCAATAAATCAAAAACAAAAAAATGGCCAAAGACCAGGCTCAGAAGGCCTTTGTTACCTACCAAAGTACAAGCAAACAAAAGCAAGCATGCAGAATGCTTGGCATAGGTTTGGCATGTTTGTCATCTGCAACTATTTTGGTGGAGACAAGAAAACAAACATTTCTGAGCAGCAATTTAACTGGGTGACATTAGTGAGAAGTCACCCAGCAAGAAGAAAGAGAGAGAGAGAGAGATGGAGAAATACAGAGAAAGGCCTGAGTGTTATATAAACCAGTCTACCACAAAATGAATGACAAATAAACCTATTGTTGTTTTGTACTGAACCCAAATGCAAGTGTACTAAATAAGCACCACAAAAAAGCAAAGCCATGTGTTTCTCAGAGGAAACCAAAAAAGAAAGCAAAGGTCTTTTTTTTCTTTGCTCTCCAAGTAAAAAATGTTTAAATCGGGTTGAAACGGATATGTCGTGCTCTCTTTCTCATTCATTTTTCAATCATAACTTGCATAAGACGAACATAAGTACATAAGACATACTTTCTCTCAGGCTGTTATGATATGAATATATATTTAAAAAAAAAACACATACAAAAAATGTTTTACATGCATACTGACCAGTTATAAAATGATCATTGCAAACACGGGTCTGAATCTTGTTTTTGTCCAAATCAGTTGTGGATGTATTCCTAAACCAATTAGCTTGCTTGTTTTCTGGAGAGTTCTTCTTGCATGCAGGCCCTGGGATTAAGTAACTGCCAGAACTTGAACAAGCCACTTGCTTTTTCCCTGTCCGCACAATTAGAACAACCAATCACAGCACATTTACTTTATCTTCTCTCGTGTAGATCAGAATAGCAAATGCCTCAGCTTGGCCACTTTAATGGTGGCGACGCAGTAGCCTTGTTTTGGTTCTGAGTTGTGATGTGTATTGCAATCCATCTATAAGACAGAAAGGCTCTGGCCCACGGTGCTGTCTGTCCGCCATCTTGTTTAGTCAGTCAATCATGTCTGAGAAGGATTAGCAACGATCAAGATGACGACACAACAATAAACAGACTTGTTAGTAGGGTGTAGCCTATTTACCTTATATTCCCATCTACCAGCTCCCAAGTTTAGAGGCGTGCTGTAAAGTGACCTGACAGCTGTAAATGATGATGTCCTTAATCTGTCCCCTCAAGAGGAAAATCTAGTTTCTTTTTTAATTTATTTTAAGGGTATCTACCATGTTTCATAATTTTTACAATTATGGCTAAAATAGGGTATTTTTAATAATTTTTCCAAATTTATTTGATTTATGGAAATCATTTCGCGACCCACCCCTCAGCGTCCCGCTACCCCCTGGGGGTCCTGACCCCCACTTTGGGAACCCCTGATCTAAGGTAATGTGTGAACTGAGCACACTACAGCAAGCAATTTGCATTTGAGTGCATGCCATACCTCTCCTTTCATCTGAAGCCAAACTCGAACCATTCTGTAGAATGCTTGAGATGTTTTATACTTTGCTTAAGTATCATATCGAATACCTAGGAAGGGTATATGATTTCTAGGCAAAGATAAAAATGCATTCATTCCACACTATGCTAACACGTTACACTCAAAGCATAGGGTCTTCATTTCAGTGATTTTGGGATCACAGAGGATGAGAGGATTCTTTAATCACAAATCACTCCAGCCACTCTTCTTTACCCACTCCTCCCTGTGTGCACTTTTTTCACTTCTCCAACACACCCGCTGTTACCTGGGATTGTTGAACCCAAATATTTTAATTAATCTACCTTAATTACCTATTTTCATTGCAGCTACACACTTCTATCACTCTCCCCTCATTCGTGCACATATACTTTGTCTTACTCCTGCTGACTTTCACTCCTCTTCTCTTCAATGCATATCCCCACCGCTCTAGACTCATCTCCACCTGTTCTCCACCAAGTATCATGGTCAATGGGAACTCTTGTCTGACCTCATCAGTCAACTTGCTCATGACCATTGCAAACAAAAAAGCAATCTCAATCCCACTTCCAACTTGAACCAGTCCGTCATTCCTACTACAAACAGCACTACTGTAGAACTGTCCTCATACATATCCTGCACTGCCCTCAAAAATTTCTCTGCCACTCCTGACTTCCTCATAGAGTATGACAACTCCTCTCTTGGCACCCTGTCATACACTTTATCCAAGCTCACAAACAAGCAGTGCAGCTTGGTCAGACCTTCCCTGAACTTATGGTGTCTGTAGTGCTTTTCTGTGGAATAAAACCATACTGTGATTCACAGACCAGCACCTCTCCTCTCAGCCTGAATTCTATGGTTCTTTTGCCTCTTGGTGTGACTCACCAACTTCATGCCTCTGAAATTACTACAGCTCTGCATATCTCACCTTTTCTTGAAAATTGGAATAATGACACTTTTCCACTCCACAGTCATCCTCTCACCTCCCCAGATTTTGTTAAACAGTGTCGCCTAAACAACTCCTTGCCTAAACTGGTATATCATCTGGGCAAACTGCCATTCCACTCTTCATCCTTTTTCATAGCTGCTCTTCCTTACTAATCCCTTGTACTTCCTGGATCACTCTTTTCACATCCTCTACCCATCTCTTTCTTGTTTTCTTTATTCTGTAGCTTCTCAAAATAATATTTAAATCTTCCAAGCTCACTCTCCTCACTTGTTAGAACATTACCATGTGTGTCTTTTATCATCCCAGCTTGTGTTACATCTTTCCCTGCTTAATCCCTCTGCCTGGCCAGTCATTATATGCCCTTTCCTACTTGTTTTGTGCTCCATTTCTCATTCAACTCATTGTACAGTAGTGTGCAGTAAAGACTAAAGGCCACCACTTTTGTCTATAAGTGCTCCTAATTAAAATAAGTAAAAAAATTACTTATTACTTATCTATAATTTTTTGATGAAAATGTATTGAACAATTCTATTGTAGGCAACGAGAACCAAAAAAATCTTTCCGACAAGTATATTGAGGTAAAAGTATGGCTAATAAACAAAAAATACCTTATGGAAGGGTTTAGCGAGTGAAAAAAAAAAACAAAAAACATTCATTCATCTTCTGAACCGCTTATTCCTACTTAGGGTCGCGGGGAGGCTGGCGCCCATCTCAGCCGACT
>JAOUQZ010022744.1:0-14890 GCA_028564935.1 Neosilurus hyrtlii
CACCCAGCAAAAAGGTCCTGGGTTCGAGTCCTGGGCTTGCCAGGGGAGTTTCTGTGTGGAGTTTGCATGTCCTTCCCGTGTTTGCATGGGTTTCCTCCAGGTACTCTGGTTTTCTCCTACAGTCCAAATATAAGCACATTAGGCCACCTGGCTGAACCAAATTGCCCCTAAGTGTGAATGGCTGTGTGTGTGTTGGCCCTGCAATGCTTTGGCAGAGTTGGCTGAAAGAGGCATCGCCGTGACCCTAGTAGGATTAAGTGGTTTGGTGAATGAATGAATGGTATAAGTATATATACTGCAGAAATTAGGAGGTTTTCCACATTTAGAAATCACACAGAAACCAATGTGGTTTAAACAGACTAACTCCCATTGGGAACATTGGGCTTGTTGCATGAAATGGGCGATATAAGCAGCTATAATAAGTTGGCAACTAGCAAGGAGTTGTATTCCAATCCAATTGCATTAAGAATGATATGCAGCACTCATCGTAGAGTGAGCACTTAAACACCCCATTTAATGCAGCACCAGAGCCTTGTTTCATGCTTCCGCAAAACAGATCATGAATACACTATATCTCTACAGGGGCAGAAAACAGACATGCTTATGGAGCCAATTTGCACAGCAGATGTGTAACCAGGTGCTGCCTTGTGGTTTGCATTCGTCAAGAGTTGACAACATGATGCAGTGTCTCCACAGAAACATACTACACAAAACATACAACGGTGCCATTATTACTAACAAGAAAATCCTAGCAGACAGTGAGGTAAAGCAGGATTTTACTGCTGATATCCTTGTGTATACTGGTGGACGAGATATTTCTTCCCAGATAACAGAAAACGGTGTGTAAATCTCCGTGGGTGGGATGTCCCAAGGTGGGGAAAAAAATCACAATCAGAATTTTTGTATATAAACACCCCTTCCTGTGAGCATGTAGGTCATGTTACACACTGTAGTTTGCATATCATGATTTCTTATTTATTTATTCATTTGTCAACACATTTAATCCTACAAGGATTGTGGAGAGGCCAGAGCCTATCTCAGCCAACTCTGGGCGAAGGCAAGGTATACCCTAAACAGCTTGCCAGACCATCATAAGGCTAACACACACAAACATTCACACTAAACTCAAGACTTAGTTGCAATTTGAAACTTACAGTTAGCCTAATGTGCATGTCTTCTGAACCGTGGGAGGAAACCGGAGTACCCAGAAAAAACCTCTTGCTAGATAGATGTGCTAACATTCTACCTGCTCCTCTTTCATTCCTATACCTTTTTTTGTTGTTGTTATTGCCATGTTTATAACAACGTGGGACCCTGTGATAAGAAAAAGACAAGGAGACAGAGGGACAGACTGGGATAGACTCCAGATTCTCTGCAACCTGAAGCCGATCATTCATCTTACTCAAAATGAACGACTGAATAATTGAGGTGAGTTGACAGAACCAACTTTTGAGAGTCCCAATTCTTTTATTTGTTCATAGAGGATCGAAGAGTAAGGATACATGAGAGCAGCTTTCCCGGAAGAGCTGCATGCCAATGTAAAGATAACCTTCCGCTTATATGACCTCGGACATCTTTACTCAGCAAGTCAGCTGTGCCTCCGCCATCATCAGCAGCTGGCGTCGCTTCGCCTGACGCTTCAGTGGAAATGAGGTCTCATTACATTGTTCCTCGCCTCACTACATGTTTCCTCGGTAGGAATGATTACGATGCAAAGATGAGACACGAGGAAAACAAATATGCAATTTAGGGGGTTTAAGAAGCACTCATTTTTTTGCATGTAGCAGAAACTGAAGCCAGACTGGTGCCATCTTGGATATAGATATAGATAGACAGATAGGTAGATAGATAGATCTAGATATGTGTGAGTTTGTGTGTGTGTGTGTGTGTGTGTGTGTGTGTGTGTGTGTGTGTGTGTGTGTGTGTATTTCCAATTAATCACAAGTATCAGTGAATTGAGGTCTCATAGTACCAACTCTTACCAAGATGGTTGCTTCAAAAGGTAAACATTAATTCATAATCCAGTAGTTTTATTTATTTGTTTGTTTATTTATCTTATTATTTATTTAAGTGTAGCATGGAGTTTAGCACATCAGCCTCACATCAAGAAGGTCTTGCATTTGAGTTCAGGGTTTGGGTGTTTGTGTGTGGAGTTTGCATGTTTGCTTGCCTGGGTTTTCTCAGGAAACTCCAGTTTTTTCCCATAGTCCAAAGACATGCAGTTTAGGCTAACTGGCCGTTCCAAATTGCCCCTAGATGTGAATGTAAGTGTGAATGGTTGTTTGTGGGTTGCCCTGAGATATCATTGTCTGGCCCAGTGTAGGCTGAGATAGGCACAGCCTCCCCGTGACCCTAGTAGCACCGTTAAGTGACTCAGCAAATAAGTGAGTGATTTAAACTGGTGAAAGATGCTCCTGTTTAGGTGGAATGAAGACCTGCATGCACACTGGCCCTATGTGTATAAGATTGGACATCCCTGGTCTATAGCATATTTCATAATATTTTCCTTAGTTCTTCATTTACCAGACACTTTCCTTCAAAGCACTTGTTCACGTAATAGTCTGAACACTTTCAGTCTCAAACTCTTCCCCTGATACATCATTGGAGGACCTTGAAAACTTTATTCTCTCCTAGTGTCTTTGCTCTTTTAAAACTGGCCAGGCAGACAGCACTATCAAGAAGCAGGGAGCGTTTAAAATCTGAAAAAAGATTGCTGAAGTTGGCCTTTAACACCAGGGCAGACCGAGAAGATTTTTAAATGCCGCAGAGACAGGTATGCCAGCTATGAAAGGAATGAGAGCTTTGCACTGGAAAACAGCTTGGCCTTTTATTACTCAAGACAAACGATGTGCTATGAATGTAAAGATAAAGAAAGGGGTAGAGCGAGGATAATGCTGGGGCAATGGCTCTTTTTTTAAAACTTGCAATCAGTAAGATCTGTCAAATTCTGAAGCGCTGAGTGAAGAATCTTTTTGATAAAACATCTATTTTTAAACTTCAGATCTGGTTAGATCTTTATGGCAGTGGTGCTAGTAATGAGATCTGATGCATAACACACACACACACACACATACACACACACTCACACACTCACACACAGATGGATCTGAGCAATGCACAAAGCCTCTGTAACAAATAATATCTTTTTCCATCATCTTGCTGCGAATAGCTTAGTTGCAGATACTGTACCACGCTGTGAATGCGAATGCTTAAAATACTTGTGTACAAAAGGACACAGTTCTCGAGAAATAGCATCAACTACACAGGGAATCTGATAAACCCTTATCTTTCATTTGCACATTAAAACAACTCATGCCATTTGACAGTAGCACATGAGCAAATATATATATATAGATATATAGATAGATAGATATATGAATGCTAGCGGAGGACACTCATGTGTGTTCATTCAGTGTGTTTTCATAAAGTGCGTGAGTTGCTTTTTATCCCCCACTATATCTATCATTCAAATCACAGGGCCTCATTTCTAGTGACCAAACTGCGGTGCATCTACATCTTTCCTAAGAGCCTGTGAATCAGGAATGCAAACTAATTGTTAGAGGAAACTCTTTAAAATCAACAGTGGTGTGTGTATAATGTAAATAAGGAATATTTGCCTCCTTTTTTTAATTCCTTTTATACAACAGCAGTTTGGTAATATTGATAATTTTGTCCTTTTTTAATTTTTTTATTTAAATTTTTTTTTTTTGACACCCATGTCTTGTATTTGAATGCCGGGTGGCATGGTATCTCAGTGGTTAGCACCTTTGAATCACAGTGAGACTTCACGGCTAAATCTGTTTCCATGTAGTGTTGTACCTGTGGGTTTCCTCTGGGTACTCTGGTTTCCTCCCACAGTCAGAAGACTTGCACATTAGGTCAACTGGCTTCCATGAATTTTTCATGGGTGTAAGTGGGAGACCTCCAGTATGAGGGTGATGGTGCAACAGATTACAACTTCTTAGTTAGCTCATGAACTTTTCAGCCTACCCTTGTAGACTTGTGCCTTGTTCAGGGTGTACTCTGACCCTCGCTTAAAGTTGGCTGAAATTGTGGGATTGGCTCCAGCTTTCCCCATGACCCTTAAAGAGAAGTGGTACAAATAGCCTATGGATGGATGGATGGGTAGATTGAACTGTTGTGTATCTCTTTCTTCTCTTTTAGGGGTTAAAAAGAAAAAAAAATCAGCTTGTGATGTTACATTGAACCAGCGCTCTATCTCTCCCATGGTGAAACTCTGAAAGGAATTACTATATCGACTAAGACTGCTTTAAAAATATTAAATAAACATCTCCTCACAGAAACCATCACCATAGCAACGCTGACACATGTATTTTTAAATGTGTTTATTTGGCTGGTACACCATGCAAGTCCTTGGATAAGTAGTTCAAAATCAGAACAGTATGTGTAAACATTGAACAAATATGATATGATGGATAGTTTGGGGATCTGCAACCAAAACACTATGTTCTCCGAAGAAAAGCTATAAAACGGTACCTTTGTGTCTCACTATGATGTTACACTTAAAGGAGAACACATTGTTCATGGAGTATTCTGAGTTATATAAGCATAAGTATTTAAAGACTGCAGTGAAGAGCAATTGTTGGTTGTATTATTTTTACCAAGAAAATAAACCAGGATTTTATTGCCACTAATCAGCTCTCATCTGCTTCGAAAAGTGATAGATCCAAAGCGAAATTTCGCGATGCCCATAGTGTCTGTAATCCATTGTGGAACACGCAAGGTAGAGTTGAATAACAAACAATTGGCAATTGCTTAAGTGTAAGCTTTTTGGTTGTTACCTGATACCTGATGGATACACACTCGCTGTATTGCTGGGAATTATAGTCAGAATGTGGCACTGCTGGGATATACCACTTTCAAAGTCGGGGCTTTATCTGTTTTGCCTTTTTTTGTCTGCAAAATTTTACGTTTAACCTCCATTTGATTGTCTCGAGTCCAGTGGGTCTGGTATTACATATGGTAATGGTATGGTCTGGTCTGTATATCCATGAAAACTGAGAATGTTTACTTATGCTATAGCCTAGGCATAGCACATCTTTTTACAGTGTGGGTTTACCAGGTCTTTCTGTAACCCTTCATAGCTCCTTGTGTTGCTAGACAGGGTAACTGAACTGTAACTGTTAAGTAGTAACTGTGACTGGCCTCTGGTGAATAAAAGACTAATAAATGCTTTTACTTTAAATTTGTTTTACATATACACTCTTCCGAACATAACTTTTTTTTTTAGTTGTTTTCGGTTTTAGCTGGACAAAAAAATGTGTGGTGTCATCAAAAACCTTCTAATATAGATTATCATATGACTGTGTACCGGCTGTGTGTCATGTATTGTATTGAACCTGCCCTTAAAATGCAAATAAAACAAATCCAAGTGCTTTCTTTTATGACTTTTTGCACTTTTTTCTCTGTATATTTTACATGTAACCTCCATTTGGTTGTCTCGAGTCCATTGGGTCTGGTTGAATTAGTAGTGTATTCCAGCATGAGCTGCTCAGCTTTGGTTTATGGGACAGCCACTATTTCAGCCTGCACTACTGGTTTGAAGTTAAACATGGATGTGTGTTTGAGATAGTGGAAAAACCTGCTATTTTTATAATATGTGTGTGAGATGGCAAGAGGCACATTACATGTAGGAAATATGCAGATTTTTTTGAAAGTGAAAGTGTAAATAGAGGTGCACAGTAACCCCTCTGGCCGCCTCTTTATAGAAGGGGCGGATCTGGGTGACCCGTGCATCATTTCGTGGGTTTTTCTTTATTAAAAATTGGCGGATTCGCGTGATATGTCATAATTTCATGTGTTTTTCTTTGTCACAAGGGGCGGATTTGCGTGACGTGCCAAAATTAGTCGCTTGATCTGTTCAAAACAAGCAAACAGGGCCGAACTGCTTCTGAAGCTGCTATATTCGCTCATATCCGAGCCACTCTGAGTTCACACCAAATTTGGAGCAGGTCCAAAACTTTTTCCAAGGCCGCAAAAATGGATCATTTACCACGAATTCAACCGACTACCTCCAAAAATATTTTCAATTACCCTTGAACTAAAATTCGCTTGCACATTCGGCCGTGATTGCTTACATGTGAGCTAGGCTTAATAAACTATCCCAACATCATTTATATATACCTGGCAACCATAGGCGGCTATGACTGTACAGAGCTGTCAAACATACCGCAGGGAATTCGGGATGGTGGGTACAGTACCCCATCAATACCCAGGAGAAAAGGAATAGGAGACACTTTCTTCTTTATATTGATCCCATCTCTACACACAGTACTGTACTGTACACCGACGGCCCAGTGCAGCGGCTTGGGGATTAGCCAACTAAACAATAAGCAATGAGTGATGCCACGTCATCATCACATGACATCCCCAGCACTTTTATAGTTATTAAAATCCTATTTGTTTTTAACAACTGGTGATCCAAAGTGAGCATTAATGTACTTTAAGTGTATTGTGTATTCATTTGGTCCTGGTGTGTTGTTTTAAGAATATTTCTTTTGAACTTTTAGCGTGTATCTGTTGCCTGTTATCTGGTAGGGTGCACTTAATGTTCATTTGTACTATTAGTCTAAACATGAATTATGTACCCGACATCGTAATAGGTAAACATTGCTATGTAAATTATACATATTAAAAGTACAAAGGGCATACCACTGAAGGTACCACCCGAATGAGCAGGGAAGGTGGAGTTTAGTAGTGTAGGTGTCACCGCACTTCGCAGCAGAGATGAAGGTAGATAAAATGCTGGTTAGACTGAAACAAAGGCAGACAGTCCGAAGACACAGTCCAACATTTTATTTAAAAAACAGGCAAAGTTCAGTAAATCAGGCAAACAGAATGTCTCGTTTAAAATGAGGAGGCAGGCAAGCATCAAAACGCTGAGAGCAAACACAACAACATAGACGCTTGGGCTGCGTCCAGAATCACTTACTTCAATTCAGTTCAGTTTTATTTGTATAGTGCTTTTTACAATTGACATTGTCACAAAGCAGTATTACATAGATAAATTGATTTAAGGAGGAATTTTAAACTTTTTCTACAACCCCCTACACAACCCCCTACACATCCCTAACGAGCAAGCCCGCAGCGACAGTGGCAAGGAAAAACTCCCTCAGTTGACACGAGGAAGAAACCTCGAGAGGAACCAGGCTCAGGAGGGAAACCCATCCTAAATATAGGACTAAATATAGAGAACTCAATGCAGTTAATTATATAATGCTATCACACAATAAAACATGATAATCTATCAAACACAATGCATGATGGTATATATAACTTAGTCAGTCACTATCACTTGTACACTCCTTTTGTTTGTACAATGGATTACAGGACACAGTGAGTCTATTATACAGTTCATCATTTGAGTGAGTGATTTCTGCATGCACTGGTAACAAGACACAACAACAACAACACTCCACACTGAGCCCATATACAGTGCAGGTAATTACTGGGATGGGAACCAGGTGTGCAGAGGATGTGATAAAGTCATGTCAAGTGGGAGTGCTAATAGTCAGATGACTGAGATTGATAAGGTGCATGCTGGGAAGTGTAGAGTGAGTTCTGAGTGTGCTGTAACAGTGGCTCATTGTAGCGTCTTCAACTAACCATCCTGTTCTTTCTTTCTTTTAAATAAAGAACCCCATCCATCAGCATTCTTTTTTAATCCTACTTTCTTTTGTTTTAAATCTCTGTAGTTTGACAAGTTCCATTGCCTCCTTCCTGTGTCCTGATTTTCATTAAAAGTAATTCATAGCGTTTACTGGATAATAAGTTTCAACAGGTCAAGGCCAGAATTATGAGTTATACGCTAAAGCAAATGAGTTTCTCGCTTTATTCCATTGTCATGGCTCCCTTCCTTTCAGGAACGATGAATGGATGTCCATGGAAAAACAAAATACAGACATAAATTGGATGTGCGTCACAAGCATAAAAACAGGCTGTAAAAGGGAAAATTGACATTGATACCCTGATGGCCTCCTGAAAGTCCGTCTGACTTGTTATTAAAAGACACACAAAGCTGCAGTGTTTTGGTCTGAACCAGACTTGCAGCCAGCTGTTTGTCCAGGCTGCGTGATTAAGCTGCTCCGCTTCTGCCACTTTCCTTTTAAAGCAGCTGTCAGGTCTCTGGAGAAACATCCAATTCACAGCCTGGATTTTAGAGCATTGTTCAAGGACATTGGTACGCACGCACACACATACACACAAGTTTGCTGTCCAACAGACAGTTCTCTGCGAACACAAAATTCCAAATTTACCAAGCCTGCAAGCTAAACACTCGGCAGTAAGTTGTGGACAACTTGTGGCAGGCAGAAGAAAAGGCTTAACAGTTTCCACCTTCGCTGTCTCAGATGTATCCCAGGCATTCAATGGCAGGAGAGAGCAGAAGTCCTCCAGCACACTAGCATACCTAGCATGTATAGCCTACTAAGCCCAAGGTGTGTGTGTGTGTGTGTGTGTGTATATATATATATATATATACTGTATATATACACACACACACACATATACACGTAAATATATATTTATATAGTACTTATATAGTACTCTGCGATGGCCTAGCAAGCTGTTCAGGGTGTACTCTGCCATCAGCCCAGAGTCGGCGGAGATGGGTGCCAGCCTCCCTACAACCCTAATTAGGATTAAGCAGTTAAAAAAAATGAATGAATGAATAATTATATAGTACTCGTGTAACAAACAAGGATTTAGTAACGGAAAGTAGTAATGGCTGATAAATCCTTACATGAAATTACATGTGATGCCACATTTCCAAAAGTATTAGTAAAGTATATTTCTAGAAGTTATATACTGTGGAAGAAAAAAATAGGGGTATCAGGTGCCACTGTGGGCGCTGTGGGTTTTTGGACCTATGAACTGGAATGGAAGGCCTATGGTCTGCCATTCTGATATGTCATAATGCCATATTTGGTCCTCCATAAATCTTATGCAAATATAGGAGAGCAATTGTATGACTTACTGCACCATTTAATTATTGGATAATTTATGTGACTATTGTATGAGGAGTTTATTCACTAAAATGAATGTAGTGGGGGGTTATCGAGCTTAGACTCTTCAATGTCATCCCAAGACATGATGTCATGAGGGACCAATCAGAGTCTAGAGTTAGAGGATGGTAAACCAATCAGACTGGAATGGGCACTATATAAGCCAACACAGAGCTGGTAGACGGGGTCCAAGATTTTTCTCTTGGAACAATTTCTTTTGTGTGAGTGATTGTTTTGTATGCTTTACTTTTCCTAAAAACTAAATAAAGACCTGAAAAGGGATTTTGGATCTCTTGCGTGATCTGGCCACTTTTTGCCACAACTATATAAAGTAGAAATGAATGTTAATGCATTGGTTTCTATTACACGAAAACGATGCCATCAAGATCATCCCTCACAATTTGAAACACTAACTAACGTTGGGTGCCATGGTGGCATAGTGGTTAGCATGTCCGCCTTAAAGCAAAAAAGTCCTGGATTTGAGTTCCAGGCATGCCGAAGGTGTTTCTGTGTGGAGTTTACATGTTCTTCACATGCTTCTGTGGATTTCCTCCTGATACTCTAGTTACCCTCCACAGTACAATGACATGCACATTAGGCAATCTGGCTGTTCAAATTGCCCCTAGGGGTGACTGTAAGCATAAACGGTTGTTTGCATTTTGGCACTGCAGTGGAATGGCGAATTGTTGGGGTTGAGATCCGGCCTCCCCATGACCTTAGTAGGATATGCAACTGCATCCCATTGCTTCCTGGAATTTTGAGTCCTGTCAGGTACAGATGCTCCTGAGAAGCAAAGGATGTATTTAGTGATAAAACAGTCAATTTCCAGCTGCAAGCAGACAATCTCTGGAATATAATGAAAAGCAAGGTCAGGAATGCAATTGTCAAGAACCCACTAAATCCAAGGCTAGGCTGAATAGTAACTTATAACAGTCAACATAATAAAAAACAGACAGAGACTACAAACAAAGGACTTAGCAACAGAACATGGTTACTGCAAAGCTTATCAAAAAAAAAACATTATTACGAGGGAAAGTGCACAAACAAACTGGGAACAGTTGCAACTAATAATGAGGGGAAGTGACTGGGTGTTGGTGTCATCAGCAGCCATGTTTTTAAGTTGCTGGGAGTTGTTGGGAATGGGAGCAGGTAAGACAAGTGAGGCTGTGGACAAGTCAGTTTCACTAATACTACATGAGATTTTCTATCAACACTGTTTAGCAAATAGTAAAAATTAAGTTTTTGTATAAATATTTTAGGAGCTAACAGCAAAGTCTGATTGTTATCCCCAATGTTTGAGGCAGCTGTTTCTGAGAATTTTAGGAAGCAGGATGCGTGTGATTGACTCTGAGAAATAGAGAGATGGTATAGCTGTTCTAGTAGTGTATTCCCATATGTACCATATTGTACCATGTAGGTTTGTTGTATGATATCCCTTGTAAGAGGTGTGTCTGTGTGTACATTCTAATTTCCTGTGACCCTGCGCTCCCTGTCCAACATAAACATTTCTGAGTGTTTGGTTAGCTCAAGTGCTATGAATAAATACCAGCTGAATACCCATCAATCAAACAGCTACATGGTTAACAGTATTTTTTTAGTCTTACCCTTCACTGATAAATCATGTCTTTACATAAGACAGTAAACTCAAGCTGGAAATATCTGAGCCAGTGTCATTCTTCAGGACTGAAGTTGGAATTGTCATAATGGACATAATAATTGACTCGCTAACAATATACTGCTAGGTTTAATACGTGATCCAAGTCAGATGATGACTTGCCAGCACCGTGAAGACATCAGCATTACCAACATTAGTCTTCTGGTAGGCGGCACGGTGGCATAGTGGTTAGCACGTCTGTCCCACAGCCAGAAAGTCCTGGGTTCGAATGCCGAGCTCAGGCGTTTCTGTGTGGAGTTTGCATGTTCTCTACATGCTTGCTTGGAATTCCTCTGGGTAATCCATTTCCTCCCACACAAGACATGCACATCAGGCGAATTGGCTATTCCAGTTTGTGTGTGTGCGTTTGTGTTGCCCTGTAATTGTCTGGGGTGCTGTTTGGGGTGTACCCTGCCTTAGCACAGTGTCGGGTGCAATAGGGTCTAGGCTTCAATAAACTACAGCATATAACAGTGCACAGGAAGTATGGTGGCTCAGGAGGTAGCAGTGTTGGCTCACAGTGAGAAAGTTATTTGTTCAAGTCTCACAGTGTCACTCCGCTGGTGTGAATGTGAGGGTGTATGGATCCACTACAACAGACATATAATCTGTTCAGGGTGTACCACGTCTTTCATCCTGAAGGCAGATGGGATTGGCTCCAGTTATTCTTAATAAATAAGTGGTATAGATATTGATTGGATGGATAAATCACTGTGCACATAAATAATGAGGCTGTTATTACCTCCGCAGTCTTTCTTGGTTTTAATGATGCTCTCTTTTTCCTCTTTCCACTTCCAATCTGGTGGTCACGTATCACCATGAAACTTTTAGATTCTCTCAATATACTCGAAAGTCAGACCGAGTTTGATTTCTGTCTTCATCCAATATCAATAAAGGTCTTATTTTGGCCATTGTATCCAGCCATGCCTTAAATAGCATAGCAGAGTACAGGCAGAGGAAGAACCAGCACATGGCTTTTGCAGTGCATGCACAATAGTGCTCATACATTCGTTGATTCAAATTACAAACAACACATGGTTAAAATTTTGTTGAAGAGGTGAAGGTGTATTTGTTTAACTTTCAACGAACTGAAAAAACAATTCAGTAGAAATTGGTGCTAGATGCTAGACAGCTTTTGTCACTCAACATGAAACTAGCGCTAGCCACTAGCTTCTCAATATACACAGTGAGATGCAGTTTGTGAGGATGGGTGGTCTTCACATTGACTCCTAAGTAATTTTTTCCTCGTTTGTTTGTCTGACTGTCAGCAACTTCCTGTCCACAGTTTTTGACAAATCAATCTGAATTTTCTTTTGATGGGTTAGTGATTACCTATGATGTTGCCATTACATTTTTGTAAGAATCCATGCACTGATGACAATAAAAATGAGCAAAATTTAAACATTTCAGTTATCCCTTATAATGGGCGAAATGAATAAATAAAAAAAAACTGCGCCTCTGCCAAAACACATCCGATTTAAAGGATATCTGCTATGTGTATTCAGGATCAGAAGCTTTGATGTCAGACCAAGTTTCATACGGATCTGCACATTTGGCTGCGGTTTAAATTTAACGTGGAAAATCCCATTTAACAAGCTCAGAAGCAGGATGAAACGTGTTGTGCTTATGTGAGATCTTGATAGCTATGAGAAATTAAAGTCTCATCCAAATTGAGAAATTCAAAGGGATGAAAATGATGGAAATTTTTCTTAAAAAAGTAACTAAGATGGCGTTGTATGGTACTTAATAGACGGAGCACTGATTCAGTAAACTAGTTAACATTGTCAGACTGGATGATTGTTTACATTTTGGTTCATATTGGTGGTTCGCATGGCTCACACGTCTCACATCAATACGGTCCTGGGTTCGGGTCTCGAGCTCGAGCATTTCTGCGCAGCGTTTGCATGTTCTCCTCATGTTTGTGTAGGTTCCCTCTGGGCTCTCCAGTTTCCTCTCACAATCCAAAGACATGTTAAGCTGATTGACTGTTCCTAATTGCCCCTAAATATGAGTGTGAATGGTTGTGTGTGTTTAGGGTGTCGGTTTTTAATGGTGTCGGCTCCATCGTCCTCACTGGCAAATAAGTAAGTGTTTGGGTACATAACAGGGATTGCTTCACATTATACTCATAACAAACACACTTTTACACTTAGTACCACTTTGTTTTACACTATACAAGGATTCATCAAGGAGTAATGTATACCATAAGATGTTGCCTAGTGCCACATAGAAGTGTATGGCTTCCTTTTCGGTCTGGTTCCTCTAACAGTTAAAATGCTTCCTGGTTTGACTTGACACAATACTGGATTGATTTTTCTACTGTTGGTTTATTCAAATATACAGTGTGCACGTGTGTGTGTGTGTGTGTATGTGCGTGTGTGAGTGAATGCTCCCACATGCACATCTATCCCAATGCTATAACTGTGGAATGTGCCTCTTATTGCTTTGTAGCAGGTACTGGCATGATGAGCTAGTTTTTGACTCTTGTTGATGTTATGCATTCAGCATTGCTGAAAAAATCCCCGTTGAGCACATTGTTGTGTGTGTATGTGTGTGTGGGGGGGTTTCTTTTAGGTGTCTTGCGTGTTTCTGCTTTCATCTTTCATCTTCATGCACGACGTGGCAGAAAAAACCACACTCGGCTTTGAAATGCTCCCAGCGCGATTGTAGGCGTCAAGCATGAGCGTGCTTCAAGGATTACATCCTGCATCTAAAATGACAACGATGAGGAGAAAAAACAATCTCTGAAGGTTTTTTGGGGGGGTTTCCTTTATGTTTCTCTGAGGTGGATGACTCTAAACAAAGAAGAAAAAAATAGATATGTTTTCAAAAAGTGGTGGAAGCAAAAACAACATGGATGACACTAACATGACACCCAAGTAAGCTCACTCACTCACCAGACCATCATAGGGCAACACACATACAACCATTCACACTCATGCTCACACCTCGGGGAAATTTGGATCAGCCAAATAGCCTAATGTGGATGTCTTTCTCTGTAGGAGGAAACTAGAGTACCCGAAGGAACTCTTTATTTGTTTTTGAACTGTGGGAGGAATCCGGAGTACCTGGAGGAAACCCACATAGGCACAGGGAGAACATTCAAACTCCACGCAGGAAGCCTGGGAATCGAACCCAGGCCTTCGTGCTATGAGGCAGACTTGCGAACCACTGCACTACCATGCCGCCCTATATATTTATTTATTTTTAACTCATACTACTGGAGAAACTTCTAATGTATTCCTTACAATGTCAGGCCATGATCAGCTTTTTTTTTTGTTATTATATATTATACACTTTGTATATCATCATCATCATCATCATCATCTACTTCCTCGGCTTGATCCGAGGTCGGGTTGCGGGGGCAGCAGTGTAAGCAGTGAGGTCCAGACGTCCCTTTCCCCAGCCACTTCCTCCAGCTATTTCAGGTAGACACCGAGACATTCCCAGACCAGCCGAGAGACGTAGTCCCTCCAGCTTGTTCTGAGTCAATTCCGGGGTCTCTTTCCGGTTGGACATGCCCAAAACACCACCCCAGGTTGGCGTTTGGGAGGCATTCTAATCAGATGCCCGAGCCACCTCAACTAACTCCTGTCAACTCTCCACCTGGATGGCTGAGCTTCTCACCCTGACTCTAAGGGAGAGCCCCGCCACCCTGTGAAGGAAACTCATTTCAGCAACCTGTATCCGCAATCTTGTTCTTTCGGTCACTACCCAAAGCCCGTGACCATAAGTGAGGGTAGGAAAGCAGATCGACTGGTAAATTGAGAGCTTTGCCTTCCGGCTCAGCTCCCTCTTCACCACGATGGACCGCTACAAGCTTCGCTTCACAGCAGAGGCTGCACTGATCCGCCTGTCGATCTCCTGTTCCATCCTTCCCTCACAAGTGAACAAGATCCCAATGTACTTGAACTCCTCCACTTGGGGCAGGACCTCATTCCAGATTGTCCAGGGTGTACATTGCCCTTGTCCAGAGTTGCTGAGATGGGCGCCAGCCTCTCCGCGACCCTAATTAGGATTAGGCAGTTCAGAAGAAGAATGAATGAATACTTATATGTTTTGACACTCTTTTTGATCAAACTGTACTTAAGGTATGGGAAAATGCCATGCCAACATGTACAGTCATATCCATATATATCCTTCTGCTCTGTGAGTCCTGTGGTCGGTCCTGGTGTGCTGATGCTGGCTGGAGTTCTCATCATCTTGGAAGCCC
>JAOUQZ010022823.1:0-14886 GCA_028564935.1 Neosilurus hyrtlii
AAGAAGACAGCAAACAGAAGCAAAAGGAAAACTGAAAAGAAAAAAGAGGAGACAGAAACATTATAGATATAAAGCAATGACTCTTAAAAGCAAACCATCACCAGACAAACTGCTACATCTGTACATAAATACAACATTAAAGTTCTTGCGGCTTTTACAGAAACATAGAGCTGAAATTAATCAAGAGTTTGTTATATAATGACCAGAACAAAAAGACACATCACAAACATATCATAACATCTATCAAAGTAATGAATACACAGCCACAGAGAGAAAGAAAAAAAGAATAAATAAATAAACAAATAAACAAATAAATAAATAAATGACACAATAATAATAATAATAATAATAATAATAATAATAATAATATATACACACAAAACTAAACAACATAAGTAAATAAATGAATAAATAAATAAATTAATTAAAGAGAAAAGGAAGAAGAAAACAAAAGAATACATAATTATTATAAAAAATATTAATAAAATAAACATGTGGAACAAGTGAGTGATCGGCAACAAGTGACAAGCAAGAATGTGCAACGGCGACCACACCTTCACAGTGGTAAAAGGGAGACCATGGCAGACCAGGGACCCGGGCCATTAGCAGGAACCTCGGAGCGCAACCCAAAGCCACCTTCCACCAAAGACAACCCCAGGCCTACTCAGATGGTGGCAGAGGAAAGCCCCAGCCAGAGCTCCCCGCGGCGTTGAGGCAGAGGCCCCAGCGAGCCAGGACCAGTAGCCGGCGACCCCGCCAGGTCCTGGCCACCCAGGGTAGCCAGAGTAGAGGGTCCCGGGCCCCAAGGCCCCAGAGGCAGCCCGCCTCCTCCAAGGCAGAGGGCCCACACCACGCCCAGGAGAACCAGGCCCCCCAGACAACTACCCGGTGCGGGCCACCACCCACCCCGATGCTCCGGCCACACAGCCCGGAAAACAGGGCACCTCCCTCCTTCCCCACCCTCCTCCCCACGAGCTCCACCCACACATCCACTTTCATACACCCCTCCCACCATGCCCTGTGGCGGACAGCCCCGGCAGACCAGAGGACAACGAGCCCTAAATCCAGTCTCCACCACTACCTCCACCCACCCCCTCCACCACACCCCCCAGGCGTGGCAGACCAAGCACCCCCCAGAGCCAGCAGCCCTACGTCAGTGCAGCCAACCCGGGATCGAGCCCCGGGGACAACCACCCCCCGTCTGCCCCCAGCGGCGCCCAGGGAAACGGGTGTAAGAGGTCCCCATTGCCCTCATCCTCCCCGTTCTTGACTGTGTGTTGATTGTAATTGTAAAATTGAGGGGCAGTGACTTTATTATGCTGGGAGCGAGGCCACCATAGTAGCCCCGCTCAGCATGCACTACCTTGCACACCCCCCAAAAGTTGTTTCTGTGTTGTGTTTCTTGTGTTTCGTTGTCTAAAGTGTAGTTAAAACTGAGAGGTGAGTCGCCCAATGGTGCAGCCAAGAAGACCATTTAGATGGCCCCTCCACTCCACCCTGCATGACATACCCAACTCCCAAGTCCCTATATATATATGTGTAAGTCTAAGGGAGTGGGGAAGAAGAGGGAGTCGAAGATGTCAGTCTGGAGGGAGGCAACCTGCCCTCCAGACAGAGAGCTGCAAGCAGCACTAAGCACCCCTGTTCCCTGGGAGGCCTTCCAGGGCAAGACAGGCCAGTAGGAGCTGCCCCCACAACTGGACCACCCAGTGACTGCAGCCAACGAGCTACCACTGATCCTAGAAGGCACCCGCCCACCACATGCCCAGGGGGGGGGGAAGAGGAGATTGAGTAGGACAGCAGGAGAGCCCAGACCCACTGCATGCCACCCCCAGGCCCACCCTGCCTCCCCCCATAAGTGCACACTGTCCCTCCCACTCCCTATACACACACACACACACACACACACACACACACCTCTTCGCACTCCCCCCATTCGCCCAAGCACTCGCCCACACATACCCACACAAGCTCACACCCCATAATCTTCCCCAATCCTCCCGCCACCGGGCCACACCCAGGGCCCAGGACGGCAACCAGACACCAGGGCATGCGCTAACCCGCCCCATGGCAGCACATCCGGAAAGGCCCAGACCCCGGGCACATAAGGACCTCACCACCTCGACGAGCGGAGGGCCACCCCCCCGGCCCCCGGGCCCATAACCCCCACCCAGCCCGCCCCAGAATAGCCCGGCCACCCGGCCCTTGGCCAATACCCACTGACCCAGGCACCACCAGTGCCCCCACCCATCCACTAGGAGGCGACCCCAACCACTGGCCCCCACAGCCCCCAACCGGGCCGGTCCCAGGGCTGTCCCCACTGCAGAGCAGCCTGGCCCAGCACCACTGGAAACCACCAAGAACCCACAACCCCTAGTCACTCCTGGCCATTATCCAACCCACTAAAAGATGAGGTCACAGTCCTCCACCAACACTAAGTGATGGAGCTAATCACAGGGGACCAGAGGAAATAAAATTCAGCTAATTGTTTTTTTGAGGAGGCAGACATTGTCTCAATGCTAATGTGATCTCGTACGAGGTTCCTAAACTGCTGAATACACAGATTATTTTTGGTTTTCCAATTTACAAGGATAGTTTTCTTGGCAATGCATAAGACTGTGAGGATCATGTGTGTGGAGTTAATTACCATGTTAATTTCTCTCATGTCACCTAGTAGACACAGTGTGGGATTTGCCGGAATATTACATTTAAACCACGTTGACATATCTTCACACACCTGGAGCCAGAACCTGCGAACAGATGTGCAGGACCACAAGGCATGGAAATAGTTGACAATTATGTTATCAGTGCAGTGTGAGCAAATATTTGACTGTGACATTTTTTAAATTTGTAATCCAACATTGGTTAGCATGTCTGTCTTACACAGAAGGTCCTGGCTTTAAGTCGTTGGTTTGCCGAGGGTGTTTCTGTGTAGGATTTGCATTTTCTCCCTGTGTGTGTGTGTGTGTGTGTGTGTGTGTGTGTGTGTGTGTGGGATTCCTCTGGGTTTGCTAGTTTGCTCCAACAGTCCAATGACATGCACATTAGGCTAATTGCCCCTATATTTTAATGTGAAAGTGAATAGTTGTGAGCGTGTTGGCTTTGTGATGTACTGGTGAGCTGTCCAGGGTGTACCTCAACTTTGCTCAGAGTCAGGCTAAAATAGGTTCCAGGGCCACCCCTTCATGACCTTTGTAGGATTCAACAGTTCAGTGAATTAATCTTTGACTATTAAGCCAAAAATGGACCAGGGAAAATGTGTTTATTGATTGGGACCTTAAAGCATACTTTTAGAAACTGATCTTAATAAACCATCTGCCAGAAAAGGTAGATGTGAACATTTTTATCATGGTTCCTGCACATACCGTCTTAAGGAATAAGTGATTCTAATTGGCCCTGGGTCATTAATTCCATGAGAAGGTATTGTGTTGTATTTCTCATGCCTGTGTTTGAGTTTGATGAGCCTCAGTGACCTCCCACATTCCAAAGCCATGCACATTAGGCTTAATCAGAATCAGAATCAGAATACTTTATTGATCCCGGAGGAAATTGTGTACAACTATCTATACATACAAATATACATATGGAAAACTACATATATAAATATGTAAATATCAGTCTAAATAAGGTTTCTAATAACTATATAAACAGATATAGAATGAACACTGTCACTGAGTAATATGCACAGGATTATCAATATTAGCCTTTTATTGGCTGTTCCAAATTGCCCCTATGTGTGGATGTAAGTGTGAATGGTTTGTTTGTGTGTGTTGCCCTTTGGTGGTCTGGCAAGCTGACAAGTGTACCCTGCCTTCTCCCAGTGTTAGCAGAGATAGGCTCCAGGGCCCCTGCAACTCCAGTAGGATTAAGTGGTTCAATTATTGAGTGAGTGATGATTTGTTTGGGCACAACCTAATGATCTACCCTGCAAAAATCATTTCTTCCTTCCTGACTCCTCCCTTTCCATGTGTGTATTGGAATATAAAGAGGCCATCAGATGCCCATAGCATACTTTCAGGTATGCTACATTTACACTCCGTGTTGTGCTAAATCATTTGTATGATTCTCAATTTTGATAAATTTGGTTTCAGTTTTTGGCAGCAGCAAACATTGATTCCTTTTCTTCGAATTCCCTTCACGTTCATGGTACCACCTATTTAAACATGAAACACATATAGGAGAATGTATCCACTTTACATGCAAACTCCACACAGAATCACCCTCACTGAGCCTGGGACTCAAACCCAGGACCTTCTTGCTATGAAGCGGATGTGCTAACCACTACACCAACTTGCTGCTTGAAAACTTACTTATGAATTCTGTACTATGTCCCATTATAATAATAGCTCTCCTCTGCATAATGTATCTTTATTCGTGCCTTATAAAGTATAGCCACAGAATGTTAAATTTATGGTTATTAAATAATTTCCTCCTGTGCCCCCAGGGCTTTAATAGAATTTCCTTGAGAAGTGTGATGCTTTGAGCATCTTTCATGGCTGTCGTATGACACAGTTAGCTCCTTGTCTCCTAAGCTATAAGCGTGAACATGTCAGAGGGCAGTTCATCACCACATCGCTGACCCTGGTACAGGAATGTATCCAGAAACTGTCTCGCCATGTTCATCATTCACATTCTTCCCAAACGTCTCTCTGCTGAGAAGGTGAACAAATCCCTGGAGAAAGTGAACCTCCCTGGTTAGCACCAGCACTGTTCAGATCATTAAATGATGTAAATATTGCTTTCACACTTCAGAGCTTTTGTTCTGTTTTCTGGTTTATTTTCCTATCCTCCTTATTTACCTGTGCGGTGCGTTGTGGATCTGTGAAAGGCACTTCACGTAGCATGGTGATAATGCGATTAGTATGCTGCGTGGGCGAGCCATGCGCTGAAATCCACTGTGAATTCCTTGATGTGGTGTGTTGTGTGCTTTGGACCCTGACCTTACAGATTAGATCCAGGGACATCCACAAGCCCAATATCGACTCATCTGCATTGGCCTGTCAGAAATGATTAGCTGAAAGATTCGGATCAAAACGAGAGCTTGACTTGCGGTTGACGTTTCCAGACTATTAACAATGACGCAGGAACGGAGCTGGAATTGATTTTATTATTAATGAGTCTGAACTATGATGCACGTCAGTTTTATAATACGCTCTATATGATTTCTGTAAATTTATTAAGCTGATTTCTTCATTACACTGAAGCCATTTACTGGCATGGTGTTTATATTTTTTGTATAACCCTATAGAACCTGTTGTATAAATCACAAGGAAATGGCAGAAGCTGATTGGCTCACTATCTCAGAGATATTAGACATGAAGCCAAGTGGATATTGCTTAAACTAATTGTCAGGGTCACTTGGAGCAGGATTGTTATCATCATGCTTTAAAATATATTATTAATAATAATAAAATAATAATAATAATAATAATAATAATAGCAATAATAATAATACTAATAACAGCAAAAACAACAAACAAACAAACAACAACAACAATAATAATAGTAATAAAATAATAATAACAACAACAATAATAATAATAATACTAATAACAACAAAAACAACAAACAACCAATAATAATAATAATAATAATAATAATAATAATAATAATAATAATAACTAGAAAAATTTATGTGGCTGCAACTGCTGCTCGAAAATAGTGCTGAACTGTAGAACACAGAAAAATTCCTCACAGTTTACACAGGTTTCTAAGTATCTGTGGAAAACAGGTGATGATAAATCAAAGAATCGAAGCATATCTGCTTTAACTGTAAGCATTATTGTGGGTTTCAAGCCAAGCTCTATACCAGGGCTATTCAATTAATTTGGAATGATGGCCGGGTCCTGAAAACAATCCCAAATGAGGGGAGGAAAGCAGATACCTCAAAAGGTGTTTGGTCCACTATAGCAGGAATTAAAATTTGTTTAGTTCAGAGGGTTAAAACCAATTTAAATAAAGTATTAATACAAAGAACAAAGGTGTTGACAAGATACTGCACAGTGAGTAGAAAAATCTTATTTCTCTTGAAACAATCGAAATGGATTTATGGTGTTTTGGAAAACACCTCTTATATATCGTATTTTGTAAATTTATAATAACATTAGTACATTGTATTATATCAGGAGATATACACCCAAAACATTTTTACATTCAAATGATGAAAAAATACACCACGCTGAGTAATCAATATACTTTTTTAAAGTGCCAGCACGCTGCATGTGTGTGTGTGTGTGTGTGTGTGTGTGTGTGTGTGTGTGTGGGTGTGGGTGTGAGTGTATGTACGCGCCATTTCACTTCTACTAGTGCTTTCGAGTCGAAAGTTATATGGTCAAACCAGCACATATTTTTCTCCATTTTGATGTAAAATTTATTGATGAAGAGTGAAAATTATGGGAGTAAGAGTGAGTTAAAATAACTTTTCCCAAAATAATCTCCTCTTTTCTCACACTCTAAGATGACATCACGCACTCTAGCCCAGAACATTGCACGCAATAGACACCCATTATAAACACACAGACTCAGAAATCCTTATGACACTTGCTCAAAGATTAAGAGAAAATCGTAAACGCTAGCAAAAAGCCGTTTTAAACATCGAAATGTCGACTTCAGTGTCTACGTTTTAAAGATCAACCAAGTTTCTATGTAAAAGTATGGCTTCTCAAACTGAGGTGAGTTTTATGATCATTTGTCAACCTCTTCCCATTCATTTCAAGGGATTTTTTTGAGTGGTTTTTGGCTAATTGTGTCGCCATGGTAATGTGAAATTATTCACATTAAAATTAAGAGCACACTTCACAGAGCCAAGACACGCATTTTGATATATACATTTTACCTTTTTTTTTTAAATAACAGACAGAAACAGAATAATTAAAAAAAGAAAAAGAAAAATAAAGAGCCCCATTTTTCTGTGTGAATAGTAATATGTGTCTGCTCTTAAGCATCCATATAATAATAATATTATTAATAATGATAATAATACATTTAGTTTGTC
This sequence comes from Neosilurus hyrtlii, assembly GCA_028564935.1. Lineage (NCBI taxonomy): Eukaryota > Metazoa > Chordata > Actinopteri > Siluriformes > Plotosidae > Neosilurus > Neosilurus hyrtlii. The sequence continues at coordinate 6,995 of JAOUQZ010022823.1, forward strand.
TTTCTTGTTTTTGACTCACTATCTCAGAGATATTAGACATTATAGCTTATGACCTTTTCAGATTAATCTGTTCAGTAAAGAAGTGAATGAGGGTCTGTTTGCAGGTGTGTTTTAGGGCCTGAAAATCTGATTAATTTTTAAAAAATCAACAATTTCCGTTTTTGACTATCAGAGCAAATATTATTTAACTTTGTATGATATTTATTAACATGCTTTGTCATCTCACACACATATTTCTGGCTTCCTGTAGAAAAGCACCCCAGGATAAATATATATGCTTCTTTTTCACACCATTCTTAATGATGCCTCAATTTATTTATTTAAATTAAAAATATATCCGTCTACTCTTTATAAGAGTTTGTCACGGATGTCCTCTGTCCTCTGCTGTGTGATTTTATATTTATATATACAACGGTCTCTGGTTCTCATTCTGCACTTCACTGCTGCCTGGTAATTGTGATTAAATGGCTCTATAATCATCTCATTAGTGGAATAGAATGATCAGATCCTTCAACGTGGGGTATGAACCAAACAGCTACGGTGCACCAGGAATTAAGCAGTTAGCACCCACTGTGGCCTTCGACCATCTGGTTTCTTTATTTTAGTGCCACGCTTTTAAATTCCCACATATTTCAACCACAATATTCATTAACCAAACAGATGCATGATGATTTAACCCTTTAACGCAGTGCAGGAGAAAGATCACAGCTCCCACAAAGTACCCAAGCTGTGAAGAGTGCGTTAGCCTCAACAGAGACGGTGCTGGAGTTTGGGAATGCTGGAGATAACAGAACCAACAGTGCTGTGGAAGTTGGGAGCGGATCAAAGTCTACAGTCCCGCACCGGGAAACAAATTATAAAGATAGCAGGTGACAGCCAGTGCACTGTGCTGGAGATAGTGTACGTCAATAGAGCAGGGGAGATTAGGTTCAGGACAAGGCCTGAGGCACTAACGGGGCTGAGTGATGAGGATGGAGAGGAGCTCGTTGAACAGAACACACCTGTGTGTAGAGTTAGAAATCGATTCTGAGAGAAGGAGGACAGGAAATAGAGGAGACGTGATGCTACACGGGAACAGACCATGTTCAAAAGGATGAGAAAAATCAGGTGAGATGCTTAACAGTGACATGTAAGTCATAATAAACCCGGATAATTACAGTTATCACCCTGCAGGTTATTATTATATGTGACCCAGTCTGGCAAAATAAGTCACCGTGACCAAAAATTCAAATTGAGTTAGCCATACTATTTTAAAGCTTAGAGTCTCCTCTTTTAAATGCTACGGCTAACTCAATTTGGAATTTTTGGTCACTGTGACTCATTTTGCCAGACTGGGTCACATATAACAACATGTCCCTAAATAAACCACAACAACGTTTTAGTCTACACTGTCTTATAATTAAATAACGAATCATCTTTTTTTTTTTTTTTTTTTTTTTTTTTGGTTTAGAGATTGAGTTGAAATGTCTGTAAAAAAAACATGAGTTACTTCCTGTTCCCACCTCATTTATAGTAGATTAATACAAAGCTCATTTAAATACTTGATCCTGATTGGTCAGTTAAGTTTGTCATGGTTTCCCTCTGTTTAACCATATACAGCGCATCAGTCATTTTCCGTGGATGAAGAGCTACAATGCAGCCCTGCAGACTATATAAACCTTCAGTAAAGCACGGCGTGAAGTATTGTTATTGTCCTTGTTGCCAGAACTCTGCCAAGCTTTTGCTTCTCTGTGCATCACCTGTTTTGTTTATCAGTTCCTGATCCTCAGCCTGGACTGTGATATTGCCTGCATGGGTATGTGCTCTTCCTGTCAGATGGACTGTAAGTGCCTCAGATGAATTGTATACTTCGTGTTACCTGTGCCTGTCTGATGTTGAGGTTGGATTGTGATTATGGATACCTGTACATGGTTTATTACTAAATATTTTTTGTACAAAAATTGTACAAAAAGGGAAGATACTCCATTTTTGTATCTCCTCTTTACTTTGACCACACAGTAGTGTCATGGCGGTATTCAGCGGTCTGTGATTGCTTTATCATGCACCGTTGCTATTGAGCGCACCATTAGTGGAAGCAATAAAAACTATATAGCCAATAGGTCCTTTGTGGGTACTGGATTTAATTGCCCATGTGCTTGTCTTACAATATGTTCTATAGTCTGTGGGCGTAACCAAATTAGCAAAAAAAACTGCCATTGCAAGGATTTATGAAAAAACTGAGGTTTGACCTTTCAAGGTCACTCAAGGTCAAGGGTAATTATCTCATTTAAAAGTCCATATATGGTTTCCTATTAATGTTCCATGGTAACAGCATGCCTATTAATGCAAGGTTATAAGTGATCTATAACCTACGGTCACAAGCTTTGAGTAGCGTCCGAAAGAACAAGCTCGTGAATACAAGCGGCTGAAATGAGCTTCCTTCGCAGGGTGGCGGATCTCTCCCTCAGAGATAAGGTAAGAAGCTCGGCCATCCGGGAGGAGGTAGGAGTAGAACCGCTAATCCTCCGCGTTGAGAGGAGCCAGTTAAACTGGTTCGGGAATCTGATTAGAATGCCTCCCGAACTCCTTCCTGGTGTGGTGTTTTGGGAATGTCCGACCAGGAAGAGACCCCGGGGGCCGACCCAGGACATGCTTGAGGGATTACGTCTCTCGGCTGATCTGGGAACACCCCGGTGTCCCCCCGGGAGAGCTGAAGGAAGTGGCTGGGGAGAGGGATGTCTAGACCTCACTGCTTAGGCTGCTATGCTGACGATGATGATGATGATGATGAAGATGAGATCTATCTTTAAAACGTTGTGTCTTTGTGCTGACCTTCACTTTTAATCCAGACATACCGAAATCAAATCATGTCTGGGATTCTGGTAGGGTAGTCTCCCCACTAAGATTGGTAAAAATCTTTGTTTGGGTGTGGTCAGGATTTTGTTTATCGGTAAACCACCTAGTTGTGTTGTTTTAGCATTTGCCTGGCATGACATGTAGACAGAAGTTTTGGGCATGTCGGACCAGGAGGATACCCCAGGATATCAAACCTGAAGAACTTATCGACAGTGCACCAGACACACAGCAGTGACATGCGTTAACAAGAAGAACACCCTGCATCACTGGATGAGGAGCGATGGAACCAGTGCCAGGACTCCACTGATTGATGGTAAAAGGCAACGTCAGTACCAGCTGGTTCCATGGACTCTCACACACTGCATAGCTGCATAGCCACGTTCTGTGCAAGCCTGAGAGGCAACCAACAATATATTTGACCAAGTGCTTCATTATAATCCTGTTTTGTTGATGCTGTATTTGGAGAATGCAGCAAAAACACTTCCTGTTAATTTTTTTTTCCTGCATCACTTCTGATTATCACCAGACCTTACGTTTGGATATAGTACACACATTCTGAGTGAGTTTCATAGTGTCATGACGTAGTACTCAGTATAAACACCATCTAATACACCAAGCGTTTCTACTTGAACACGAGCAGCGTGTGATTACTATGTTCTCCTCGAAACCTGGGAATAGCCTCCTCTTCTTCTTCTTATTCCTTATACATCCCTTCCCCTGCCCTCATTCAGTGCCCATTTGCTTTGAGTCAGCTTACCCATCCTGAGCACGGCTGGTTATAACAAACTCTTTAATTGAGAAACCCCGTCCGTCCCTTTTGGCCACACCCTTTCTTTTATATTCTATATATGGTTTGTTTCGCTTGTTCTGTTGTTACCCGTTTGGTGTTTTGTGGATATAAACTCTAAGCCAAACTAAGCCAGACCCATCTTATTTCAGACCTGTAAGCTTTTTCCAGTTCCAGAATGTAGCTGCCATTTTGGAATATTCTGAATCAACACATATTTAGTCTAATTTTGAATAGTGTATACTCTCTATATAAGATTGACTTTCTGAAAAATAAAGACTTTTTCAACCCAAAAGAACATTTTAGGTGGCTGGGACGATTGAGGACAGGAGGCAGAAAATATCTGGATGGATTGATGGACGGATTATTAAGTTTTTCTAATTGTTTGAGTACTGACAGCATGCGTGTTGCTGTATTCTCACAGTACAGAGAATAGGTGCTGCGTGTGTCACCTCCACTACCCCCATGCTTAACATTCACATGGAACAGTCCATCAACACAGGGTTGGGATTGAGCTCTGGCCATAGCAGATTATAGACATCAATGCTAATAAATTCATGAAATCATAATGAAGCGGTGTGAGAATAGGGAGACACCTGGACACACCCAGAAGGAGTAAGCAAACAAGGTTTGATGAGGATTGGTAAAGTCTTTCTCCAGCCTGGAAATGGTTGAGTGTGACGGAAGACGGAGCACCACACATAGGAAACACATCAGACCTTCCTGGTAATAGGCTAAAGGTTGCTTGAGGGACGTAACATATGTAGCAATATCCTATCGGGGTCCAGACTCCATGTACCTTCGTCTCTTTGTCTCTCTATCTGTTTGTATCAATGACCTGCCGAGGTGTCACATGACCTATACACTCTGTGATGATGTCAACAGCGAGCGGCGCTACAACGCTTGGACATCCCAGCAGCAAAACTTTATGCCCTACTTCTAGTTAATTATAAGTTCATTCATTTGCTGAACCACTTCATCCTACTAGGGTTGCAGGAAGGCTGGAGCTTATCTCAGCCGACTCTGGGCTAAGGCAGGATACACCCTGAACAGCTCGCCAGTCTATGGCAGTCAGGGCACTACACACACACACACACACACACACACACACACACACACACACACACACACACGTTCACACTCACACCTAGAAGGAGTCAAAAATATCCAATTAGTCTAATATGCATGTCTTTGGACTGTGGGAGGAAACCAGAGAACCTGGAGGAAACCCATTCCAGCACAGAGAGAACATGCAAACCCCACTTTAACATGCCCGTGCCGAACCTGGGACTCAAACCCAGCACCTTCTTGAGGTGCACCTCTGAGGTGGACGTGCAAACAAGAAAGAGCACATTTGCATAACTTTAATTCCATTATATGATAAGAATTATGTTATCTTAATATGAATTATTGTTGTATTGTTTTATTGTATAGTGTATTGAATATACTCAGTCCATGAAAAAAAAAACTCTATATACAGTATCGTTCTCTACTCTCTGTTGGTTCTGCTCGCTGCAGTAGGTCTTGGAACGTATCCCCTGGAGATACACCGCACATGAAGAAGCACCTATTAGTTTTCTTACACTGACACAAATACATCTATATTAATGCATTGTAATACGGTTATTATAGATTATATATGATTACTATACTCTCATATCTCCCAGTGATATTTTACTGTCCAGGGTTCATTCCTCTGTACTTCCAGTTTACGGCACAGTTCTAATGTTTGTGTCCTGGTCTGTCCCTGGGTAGGTACGGAGCTCCTGTATCGTACTCGAGAAGGAGATGTGGTCAAGCTCAACCTGGAGACCAATGAAAGTACAGTGCTGGTTCCCAACAGGAAGTTTGTAAGCCTTTTGTTATTAAACACTATTGAACTTTTACAGAGCAGATACTGATTATTATAATTATTATTCAGGTATTCAGAGTCGGGTTACACACCTGCCTGGGTTAATGTACTGTATACGGGTGGGTTTAATATTAACTTCATACATTCTTACAGAAAAGCGACTGAAAATGCTTCTGTTAACTCTACTGAAGATCTCGGCTGAGATGGGCTCCAGCCTCCCAGTGACCCTAATTAGAATTAAACGCTTCAGAAAATGAATGAATGAACTCTTCTTCTGCCACCTTTTACTCTTCATCACTCTTCTTCATCACTTTTCTTCATCACCCCTCTTCATCACTAAACTTTATCACTCCTCTTCATTACTCTTCTTCATGACTCATCTTCATCACTCCTCTTCATCACTAATCTTTATCACTCTTCTTCATCACTCCTCTTTATCACTTCTCTTCATCACTCATTTTTATCACTCCTCTTCATCACTAATCTTTATCACTCCTCTTCATCACTCATCTTCATCACTCTTCTTCATCACTCATCTTCATCACTCTTCTTCATCACTCTTCTTCATCACTCATCTTCATCACTCCTCTTCATCACTAATCTTTATCACTCTTCTTCATCACTCCTCTTTATCACTTCTCTTCATCACTCATCTTCATCACTCCTCTTCATCTCTCATTTTTATCACTCCTCTTCATCACTCATCTTCATCACTCTTCTTCATCACTCATCTTCATCACTCCTCTTCATCACTCCTCTTCATCACTCATCTTTGTCGCTCCTCTTCATCACCCCTCTTCATCACTAATCTTCATCACCAATCTTTGTCACTCCTCCTCATCACTCATCTTCATCACCCCTCTTCATCACTAATCTTTATCAATCCTCTTCATTACTAATTTGTATCACTCCTCTTCATCACTAAACTTTATCACTCTTCTTCCTCACTCCCCATCACTCCTTCTAATCACCCCCCCTTTAGGACTCCTCTTCATCACTCATCTGTATCACTCCTCTTCATCAGTCCTCTTTTTTACTTCTATTTATCATTGCTCCTCATTACTCCTTATTTTAACTCCCCTTTTTTACTCCTCTTTATCATTCATCTCTATCACTCCTCTTCATCACCCCTCTTCATCACTAATCTTCATCACTCATCTTCGTCACTCCTCTTCATCACTAATTTGTATCACTCCTCTTCATCACTAAACTTTATCACTCCTCTTCCTCACTCCCCATCACTCCTTCTAATCACCCCCCCCTTTAGGACTCCTCTTCATCACTCATCTGTATCACTCCTCTTCATCACTCCTCTTTTTTACTTCTATTTATCATTGCTCCTCATTTTTACTCCCCTTTTTCACTCCTCTTTATCATTCATCTCTATCACTTCTCTTTTCACTCCTCTCTATCACTCCTTTTGATCACTTCCATTCATTACTTTTCTTCATCACCCCACTTCATGACTTCTTTTTATGACTCCTCTTTTTATTCGTCTTCATTGCTCCCCTTTATCCCCATGTGTTATCCTCTTTATCACTTCTCTTCATCACGCTTTTTCATCATCACCCCTCTTCCTCCTCATCACTTCTCTTCTTCTCTGCTCCTCTTCCCTTGCTTGGAACCCAGAAATCGCTGCTTGCAGCTACAGGGGTTCCTCAACTTACAACAGGGTTTGGTTGGATTTTGTCGTAAGTCGGATTACACCACTTGACTATATATTAGAAAATCATCATCTAGGATATAAAAATAAATTTTTATGACACATGAAAGCAGAACTAGCAGTTAGAAGAAAATATGGTGGAAAAATAGAAGAAAATTTAAATAAAACAAACAAAAAGAGAACAATTCCATACTTTTACTCATGCAGTTGACTTGGACACTAGAAGGGTGTTGCCTTAGAAGGAGATACAGGCTTTCTGGGAGGAGGAACCTGGAGAATCCACAGAATTTTGTGCGCGAAATTCGTATTTAGGACACAAATGAAGAAAGTCGGAGCGACAATTTTTAATGTCTTATGGCACGAGCATTGTAACCTCAAAACATCGTTCAGTGGGTACATCCTAAGTTGAGGACCCCCTGTGCATGCATTCTAGTAATCACTGAAGATTTGGTTCAGTTTAATGATATGACTTCCAGCATCATTATTCCGCAGCTATGACGACGCCCCTGAGAGAAGTGCATGCAATCAGCAGCTTAGAAATTAGAATGAGAGACTTGAGGACGTGTCTTCAAATTATTTCTTATTTATTTCCATGTTGCAGGAGATGTATAAGGCCACTGACTATGCACTTTCTCCAGACATGAAGCATGTGTTACTTGCTTACAACGTACAGCCGGTAAGATACACACACACACACACACACACACACACACACACACACACACACACACACACACACACACACACACACACAC
>JAOUQZ010022833.1:0-14886 GCA_028564935.1 Neosilurus hyrtlii
AGTGGCAAGGAAAAACTCCCTCAGCTGACACGAGGAAGAAACCTTGAGAGGAACCAGGCTCAGGAGGGAACCCATCCACATTTGGGTGAAACCATAAAATACGAACCATATAAGAAATTTTCATTACAGTACAATATGCCTCGCCTGTGGCCTATAGCCTATTCATTTCAATGTAAGATGTGCATTTTGAGATGCTTTTCTGAGCACAATTGTTGTAGTGTGGTTATAGATATACAAATATAAGGTGATCAGTACTTGCATCACCGCAGAGGGATTTATTATGGGACAGTGACTAGCTTGCTGTACATTTTCCTGTTTATGAAACGTATGCATACAAAATATTGATATAAACAATATTTTATTGCTTCCCCTATTGATGTGCTCCATAACAACAGGCTTACGCTTTCTAACAACTAGTTACAAAGAAATACTATAGTTGACCAATCAGAATCGAGTATTCAAATGAGCCATGTAATAATTACCTGTAATTCAGTAATTACTCCTAGACTTCCTCTTAGATCAAAACTAGTTTCATCATTGGCCTCTGACCTATTTCATAAACAAGGCATTTCTGTCCACCTCACTGGATGTTTTTTCTTTGCGGTTTCCACCATTCTGTGTAAATTTTAGAAACTATTGGTGACTACTCGTGAAAATCCAGGTGATAAGCCATTTCTGAAATGCTCAAAGCAGCCACCAAGTTACTGGGATCATGTTTTCCTTCCACTTGGATGTGTGATATGAACATTAACTAATATTACTAATGTGCATGTCTTTGGAGTGTGGGAGGAACCTGGAGTACCCATGTGAAACCCACGCACGCAAGAAAAAGAACATGCAAACTCCACACAGAAACCGAGCCCAGGACTCAAATCCAGGACCTTCTTGCTGTGAGGCAGACGTGCAAAGCACTACACTACTGAGTAAACAAAATCAACTCAATTTTTGACCTTACTTCTAAATCTGAGAACATAATGTTCTGTAAAGGTCCCTTTAGTAATTTGCCCTGCTAGGATGATTCATGTTAAATTATGTTGCCACTTTCTATTGTGAAATATTTAATAAGTCTTTTGAAGATGGTTAGGACTCAGAACAAAAAGGTCAGGCTTTTGGTTTTAGGTCATGCGATCTCAATATCCCTTTATTAAGTCACAGTAAACCAGTACCATCAAAGTAACTTTAATAACGTCATCAGTACTTTATTAGTACAATAGAACTCATGGACATATTGTGCTAAGTTCTTCCAACAAAAAAGTATTGATGATAATTTAGTTTTGAGAAAATCTGTGTATCACAAGAAACTTTCTGAATAACAGAGTGAAACATGTCTGAACTTGCTGGGCCCTAAGCTACTTAAAGAACATTGAAAAGGAGTTCGATTATGTCGACAATGTGAGCACACACACATAAACAATGAGCACACACACTTGGAGCAGTGGGCTGCCACACATTGAGAGCAGTTGGGGGTTAGGTGCCTTGCTCGAGGGCACTTCAGCCAAGAATGTGGAGGAAGGAAAGGTGCACCTCACTCCCCCGCCATCACACATTTGTCCTGCTGGTTCGGGAATCGAACTGGTGACCTTTTGGTCCCAAACCTGCTTCTCTAACCATTAGGACATGGCTGTCCCTTGTAATGCCTGAAAGATCATGCAAACTCCACACAGAAACACCCTCACTGGGCATGGGACTCGAAATTAGTACCTTCCTGCTGTGAGGCCAACATGCTAGCTTCTACGCTACTCACCACACACAAACAAATGATTTTCAGTTTAAGTTATAGCATAAAGTTGACTGAGCAAACTGGCCAAAATTTACACAGAACGAACATCAAGCTTCCTCTCTTTTATCTTTTCAAAGAACAAGCCCAGTTATCTGACCAATGGAAGCTACTAGCTTCAAATTTGTAATGGGTATTTCCAACTTTTTGAATTTTCCATTGATAATGATTTCCATGCTGAACCAGTGCTTCCCCTACAGTGGCCTAGATACAACAAGAACATGACAAAAGCAGTGGCATATCAAACATCCTTCAAAACAGAGCTTTATCTGTGAAACTCATCTGATCAAACTAATTAATATTTATATATTTTTATTTAAGATGACAGTATGTTCATTTTTTTAATAGTAACTAGCAATGCTATGAACACAAGGAGCAAAAGAGTTTCAAAGAGCATGTACTGTGGTCAGTCTGAGGGTGGACTTAATGTAGGCTCAAACGATACTGATGTTAAGCCAGTGTGTCCCCAGTGTTTGGTCCCAATATTGTATCAATCTTTACCAATGTTTCAAATATTTTTAACATGCTGAAAAATTTTAAAAGATTTGGAACTTCGATAAAGATCAGAACCAGTATCCAGCGTCAGATTGCAGAAAACCTTGGAATTTGTCTTGCCACTGTCAACAGAGTGATTGTGCAATTCACCAGCAAAGGCAAGGAACCAACAGCATCCCACTCAGGTCGACCTGTGCCCTTGTGTCAGGTACCTCCCTCAGTTTGACAAAAATGTACTGTATATCTATTTGTGTCTTTATTTACCTTTATTATGTCCAGGTCATGTCCAGGATAAACAAAAAGTTATAGAAAAATAACTCACTGCATAATTGATTGATAAAAGAAATAGTTGCCATTAAATCAGTAATATTTGATAAAAGGATTTAAAAAGGTATTAAGGATAAAAAAGATTAAAAGGATATAAACAAGCCAATATTTTAGAACAAAAAAAAGTACAAACATAGTGTTTGTTTATTTATATATAGAATATGTTTTCAACATACAAAACTAATGGCTAAACATGATAAAAATTTATTGAGTCAAGATTTGAAGAGCAGGGTATTACCTTTGATATTCGTTTTTCCGTTCCCCTCTCTCGCACATCCCTCTGCCAAGCGCTCATTACCCTACCTGTGTGCTCTACCACACATGCCTCTCTGTTTTTCCTCTTCCTCCCACTCTCTATTCTGTTCCCTCTTTCTCTCAGTTCATCATATCCCTCCTTTCTCATGCTCCTCCTATTTTCCTCTGTGCTTCCTCTTTTAAAGTAGATAGTGCATCAGGCTTGTCAGTGAGGCACACACACGCACAAAGCATTACTGGTGACATTTATCACCTTAGACGTACTTATGGTATGTAAGCATATATGTCTTGAACAAAGAGTACAGGTGCCCAGAACAACACTGAAATTTAAATTTAGGAAGTATTGGCACCACATATGGAAATTAGTGAAATATGTAGAGAACATGACGTGAGCTATTTGGGATGTAAACATCATGGGGCTCTGTATAGTTCTAGATGAGCGTGTAATTATTTCACACATATAAAATTTTCTGCAAAGTACTGGTTTCAAAATTATTGCTGCCGCGCAGTTATCATTGTTATTCCATCAGTACAGAGAATATCTGACGCAGTTCATACCTGAAGTTCAAATTATATTTATATTTTTATACCATTTGGCAGACGCCCTTATCCAGGGCAACATACATTTTTTCCTTCATGTCATTTTTTATACAACTGAACAGTTGAAGGTTAAGGGCCTTGCTCAAGGACCCAACCATGGTAGCTTGGTAATACTGGGGCTTGAACACCCAACCTTCTGATCAGTAACAACTGAGTCACCACTGTTTAGGAAAACATAAGAAACACTGACAGAAAAAAATTGATAGGCTTTACAAACCACTACATTTAAAATAATAATTAGAATCCATGATGTGCTTAGTAGTATTTTAATGCAGTTATTTCTGCATATCTTTCTAAATGATAACAGTAATCCTGGAGCACTTGCTTTCTTTTTATTTTCACTTTACATACATTTTCTGCTGTTGACTAATCTAAGGTACTGTTTTTGATGGACTGTCTTTAAGATGATTTTTCCCCTATCACAAGAATAAATTAAATGTCCAAAGTTTGACAGTTTCATTATGAACATTGGTATGCTGTGTCATAAATAAGAGTAAAATGGATTACATAAGTAAAGATTTATAGGGAAAAAACCCATAAATAAGTTTAATATCTTGTCATTTTAATGCCACTGATTTGTGACAAAAAAAAAAAATCAATGTCAAATCTAAAAAGATCTGCCAGTAGCTAATCCCGCAGTCTGTAGATAACCCCCCACCATGACACTACAGTAATCTGACAACTTTGTTCTGTCTGATAAAAAGTTCCCTTCCAGCTCCGAGAATGTGGTATCTTCAGCTGTTCTACTAAAACCATGAAAGATCTTATCAAAGACAAAAAAACCCGGCACATTTAACTGTCAAAAAAAGAGAAAGATTAGCAGAAAACATACCTATTTTGAGTGCTGTCTTTGCTTCTGACTTTCTCATTTACTGTAAATTCTTTGCTATGGTGATGTTACACTCTAGAAATAGTTTGCCATTCTTTTATCCTCACCCAAGCACGTCAAACCAGTTAAACAACATATTCAATACAGTACAAAGAGGTTGGTGAATTTTCAGAATATGAGTAGCCTCGGCAAGTCTATTCAGCTGGTGGAGAGATTTGTAAGTGAAAAAATTCACTGGGGAGTTAAAAGAGCCAGACAGAGTGAGTTCCATGTACATTTACTGCATATGGCACACATTGCATTGTATTTCAAATGATACATAAAAACAGAAATGCATCTGTATTATATCTATTTATAACACTTAATCAATTTATCTATGAATATATTTATTTCTACTTTTTCCATTTTTTTTTACTTATTAACTTACACATCGATTAAAAACCTTTCATCTGTTTTGCTGAAAATTCTATTATCGTTGTGTTAAAAATGACTACAGTACAAGGACACATTTTAATATATTACTTTTACAGCAGGGTGGCACAGTGGTGTAGTAGTTAGCACGTCCGCATTACAGCAAGAAGGTCCTGGATTTGAGTCATGTGGTCAGCGAGGGTGTTTCTGTGTAGATACAGTGTGGATCGTATATTCTTCTTATGCTTGTATAGGTCCTCCCACAGTTAAGACCCATGTACATGAAGCTACTTGGCTGTTCCAAATTGCACCACTAGAATGGACTAGAAAGCTGTTCAGGGTGTACCTTGCCTTTGTCCGGAGATGGCTAAGATAGGCTCCAGCCTCTTCATAACCCCAGCAGGATAAAGTAATTTGGTGAATGATAGATCAGTGTTCATCTTGCATTTACAATTTTTACCCTTAAATCAGTTTCACAGTTTCCGTGAAACCAGATATTTAATACCCAAAAATGTCATATCTGTGAATGAGAGCTCAAGAGAACCAAAATTTGCTGTGATATATGGAAGAGAGGGGTGGCTATCTCCCCTGTACATATAAGTGACACTACTAATGAGCATCTGTGCACTTGTGTATACGGAAGTGGGTGGATACCAGAAGTTCGAAAAGATACGGTCTACTTGTTAGTTCGGATATTGGAGCATGACATTCAACTTATCCAATGTCAGTGATGGAATAAGTCAGCTCGTAGAAAAATACCAAGAATTAGTTGTTGGCTTTCCACCAACAAGAAACAAGAAAATATTTGGAACATATAATAATGATGATTTTTGTCAAGAGTAGGCTGAATAACCGTCAGCGTGTTTCTGCCCTGTGATGGCCTGGCGAGCTGTCCAGGGTGTACTCTGCCCTTGTCCAGAGTCGACTGAGATGGGCGCCAGCATCCCCGCAACCCTAATTAGGATTAAGCGGTTCAGAAAATGAATATAATAATGATAAATATGAAATTGGTCTGACAGGAAAATGAGGGTTAACAGTTAGCATATAATTCACCCATGTTTTGTTGATCAGCATGAAAAAGAATTTTTTTTCTGTACTTTTCTTTGGAAGCTGTGAGAATTACATCATATTTTTGAAGTACCCCTATCAGTATCAGTACCTTGTGTACACTGCAGTGTGAATATGCAGTATGCATAATGATCTTTTTTTTGTTTTGGATGGGCTCATAATGAGCATGTTTGTGGGGTGTATGATTTTTTTTACATTTCTAGGCGTACTCAAGGTGTTGAGGGGTTCTGGTTTGGTGGCCATAGGATCTCATCTCTGCTTTTCGCAGATGACATTGTCCTTTTGGCTTCATCGAACCAGGACCTTCAGCTCTCGCTGAAGCGATTCACAGCTGAGTGTGAAGCAAATGGGATGAGAATCAGCACATCCAAGTCCGAGGCCATGGTTCTCAGTTGGAAAAGGGTGCAATGCACCCTCGGGGTCTGGAATAAGGTCCTGTCCCAGGTGAAGGAGTTCAAGTATTTCGGGGTCTTGTTCACGAGTGATGGAAGGATGGAGTGGGAGATCGGTGCAGCCTCTGCTGTAAAGCGGAGCTTGTACCGGTCCGTCGTGGTGAAGAGGGAGTTGAGCCAGAAGGCAAAGCTCTCAATTTACCAGTCGATTTATGTTCCTACCCTCAGCTATGGTCACGAGCTTTGGGTAGTGACCGAAAGAACGAGATCACGAATACAAGCGGCTGAAATGAGCTTCCTTCGCAGGGTGGCAGGTCTTTCCCTTAGAGATAGGGTGAGAAGTTCTGTCATCCAGGAGGAACTTGGAGTAGAACCGCTGCTCCTTCGTGTTGAGAGGAGCCAGTTGAAGTGATCTGATTAGAATGCCTCCTGAATACCTCCCTGGTGTGGCATGTACAAACAGGAAGAGACCCCGAGGCTGACCCATAACACGCTGGAGGGACTATGTCTTTTGGCTGGTCTGGGAACGCATTGGCGTCCCCCCGGAATACCTGGAGGAAGTGGCTGGGGAGCCAACCCCAGAAGAAGCGGAAGAAGATGAATGAATGAATGATCTTTTTATTATCCCATGTTATTTATAATTTAATACATTTCTTCATTGTCAGTAACTGTTTTTCCTATTTGTGTTTAATATCTGGTATAGAGATACCCCAAAACAGGGCAGCCCAGTGGCATAAAGGTTAGAACTAATGCCTCACATCAAGAAGGTTCTGGGTTCAAGCCCCATGCCTGTTGAGGGCGTTTCTGTGTGGCGTTTGCATGTTCTCCCTGTGCTTGCATGGGTTTCCTCTGGGTACTCCAGTTTCCTCCTACAGTCCAAAGACATGCACATTAGGCTAGTTGCCTGTTCCAAATTGACCATAGATGTGAGTGAGAATGGTAGCATGTGTGTGTTTTGGCCCTGCAACATTTTGGCGAGCTGTTCAGGGTGTTCCCTGCCTTCACTTGAAGGCGGCTGAGATAGGCTCCCTGCAACCCTAAGAAAGAAAAAAGGGATTTGGAAAATAAAATTAAATATTCATATCCTGACTTTATTGCAATGAACAAACATAGCCACTGACAGAGTATTGGCTGTATAATTCCTCCTTGAAATTAATTAAAATTACAAAAATAAGCAGCATTACAGTCACAAGAAGTAACTCATCAATGAATAAAGTCTTAAAATGTCTGATAAAATATCAAATTATTATTACTGGGTATGTTCCAGTTTGGCTGGCAGAACATCATTTAACTAGCCAATGATTTTACTGATGAAAATTTTAAAAACTAGGACAGTTTGGATGTCACGTATTTTGCCCATAGCAGACAACGTTAGGTACTAAGTAAGCGGCTTTGTAAACGGTGTAAATCAAACAGTAACCTTTATGTACCTTTAGTCATTCTGTATCCTATCCAGGTTTCCTCATGTCCTTCATCTCCACTCCACTAATCCCTACAGGGATCTAAAAGACCCTTCAAAACAGGTCATATCACCTTACAATTCATAGCAGTGACACCTATAAATATAGACTATGGGAGCTCTCGATTTAGGCTGTGCATAAATCTGTTTATTAAAACAACATACAGAAATAGCCCACATTAGCCGGTGACACCTGCTGAACAATTAGCATGTCAAATATGTTAAAAATTATGCATAATATTTGTATATGTCATGGTAGGCTACATCCAAGTAGACTGTCAGATACCTATAACACAGCAGTACAAGTATTATACCTGTTGACTTGGAAAGATGGTTTGGTGATGTTGTGCATTCACTTGATGCTTGCTACTTTGACTTTTTACACAAAAGTTTTCTCAAAAGCTAGATGAGCAAGTGGTTAGTAGCTGTTACAGTGAGCAGCCAGCCCCCTCTTTTGGTCAAGAAAAAGAACTACTTATCTGCCAACCTGCTCTGCTAGCATTTCGGGATGAAAACCAAAAATAGGGACCACTCTAGCTGGTGACGGGCCACCAAAACAGGGACTATCCCTCAAAAATGTCAACCTACCTTCAAATATGAAGGCAAAAGACAAAAATTCACTAAAAGAATAAATGTTTAAACAGGACTGGTCTAAAATATATACACAGTGCATTTTCTAAAGACATGGATTTTTTAAAAATACTCTTATTTTCAAATACTTTATGAATACATTATATAATTATTATACAATATTGAGCCAGTCTGTCTCATTTCTGATTCACAATAATGATTTTTTTACTCAGTATTTACTTGCTCCAGAATGTAATGAGACAGTAGATTGATATCTGTAAGAGCTGGGTAGCACTGTAGGGTCATTGTAATCATGCTCTCCTGCCCTGGAAAAATCTTAACCAAATCCTGTTTTAGCCTAAATGTCTCCTCTGGTGACCTCTCTATCTCCTTTCCGTCCTGGGAATGATCTCTGACTGACCCAGGAGCTCTGCTGATGCCCCCAGGTGTCGGTTGACGGTATTTCAGCACTTCAGTCTGTGCCCTGGGGTGAGAGGAGGGCTGGGGAAAATTAGAGGGAATACCAGCAAATGTGTGACTGCCTGAAACAGAGGTTCTGGATAAAGGGAGGGAGAGAGGGAGAGAGAGATGAATAACTTCATATTTATTGGTAATAATATGTGATTCTCTACCTCTGGTCCCATGCAAGTGTACTATGATCCATACACAAACCTGCTTTGTGTCCGCAAGAATTCTTTAATGTGGGGTCCGCTTCGGCCTAGGGGATCATCTGGCACCATGAAAAGATCACCTGCAAACACGTACTGAAGCAACCTGCAGAGACAATGTTGAACATTTATTAATTCATTCATTCATTCATTTTATAAGCTGCTTAATCCTAATTAGGGTGGCGGGAAGGTTCTGGGCGAGAGCGAGGTACACCCTGGACATCTCGCCAGGCCATTGCAGGGCTGTTATAGATTTATATTAGAAATAATTAAAATCCTCTCTGTATTTCTCACACACATTATAAAATCTCTGTGTTTCAAAATATTGATCATATATTTAATACATTTACACATCTGATTACATAACTTTCAAGTTATGTGTTAGCTCTAGAACATTAGTTCCCTGCTCTGCTCTGATCAAAGTCTTACACAAGCACATGTGCATGGAATTCAACTGTCATGGTCATGGTTAAAGTATTAATAATTTTTCACTGGCTTATGTTTTAATGCAATTTCGGAGTGGTTCAGACAAGTTTTGATAATTTTTATAGTCAAAATCGCTGAAATGTCCTGTATTTCCTGTTCAAATACAACAGAGAGACGAGATGTGTGGTTGTTAGAATTTCTCTTTATGATTCCAATATCCTGCTTGAAGAAACTTTTATTATACGTCTTAATTGCCATAGTGTTCGGTAATGTATTTCACATATGTGTGTAATATTTAAGTCTTGTTGATTGGACAAAAATCCACAAGGAAAAAGTTTGCCGTGAGACAGCTGTTACCTCTGCCTCACAGATGGAGGTGATAGTAAGCCTGAAGTTTAACAGTTTAATTTGCGGTTTACTCTTGCTAAAGTTAAAACAATGACAACCAAACAATCCAAAAGATACATTGTTTTTTTTTCGCTAGCTGGAAATGGAGGATTTGGTTTCGAAGCTAAGAAATCTTTCAAAACTGGACTTTCAAGCAAAGCATGAATTAATAAACAAAAATTCATTTGTTTGTGTTAAATGCGTATGAACTGCGGGGAGCAGGAGTGGTTTTCATTTTGTCCTCTAAGCTGCTATACATTTTAAATTATTCAACTGAATCGTGAATTTATGCTATTTTATTGGAATTACATGTTTGTAAATCTGACTTTTAAAGTAAGTGCCTCCCACACCACAAACCTCACCACACGTTACTGGTATGTATATACTAAAACAATTAGTCACCAAATGTGAGGTGAATGTCGCTGAAAAACTCCCAGAGATGGAACATTCAGCAACATCCATCCCACCTTCGACTAATAATTGTTAATCATCCTATACCCTCATATTCTCATAACATCCATTCCTATATAAATATTTCTTTGGAGTCTTTGGCTATCGGAAGTTCTCGTTCACCTTGTCTTGATGATATCTTTCCATCCTGCTGACTCATCCACAAGGTCTCTCATGTTGTCATTCGTTACAATCACTCCATCTGTCTGTCTTGCATGCTGCAGCATAAATCTGAAAGCATGATATATGGATAGTTTAAAGAGACATCAGTAACATGGCTAAAGTAGTCCTGTGTATGATTATACTGTAATCACAACTATCATCAGCGGTGTCCTAGGTCTAATGTCATCCATAGTTTAGTAATGAGAGGAGCAGGAAGTCTGAAAGACCCCGCAATGACTGACCGTGTCTGCACTGTGGATGGCTTGGCCTTAATGAGCCTTGCTGTTGTGTACTTAAGACATGCTCTATACTGATACAATGCCAACCAATAATCTAACATCAAGAGACTGAAATGAAACCACATTAATATTATGTTTTTTCATTGCAAAAAAAAAAGGCCTGCTGCTAGAAGTAGCCTATGCTGATTCAGAGTGAGAAAGAAACAGATGAATCATCGTTAAGAAGACTGAGACAAGGAATTTATTCTACTGAAAATCCCTGTCGATCTGAAAGTGTTCACAAAACGTGAGTCTCTACGCATTGTATCCTGACATGTACAGCTGGGACCTGAAAGTAGGTTCATTTTAAAACAGGTATAGCATATGCGCCATGAATCACCTTGAAATACTATATAAGTTGATGTGCAAGATTTTTAGATGACAATATTATTTCCCAAGCTGGTGCTACTACCGAGTTTATCGTCTAATACCTTTTCTACTGTCAGTACCATGAGTGAGAGGTATAGTAGAGACTTATACAGTGGATACGTGTTATCCTCCAGAGACCCTGGGTCAATCCCATTCCTCAATAGGGTACAAAGGCAAGGGTTCAGTCCAAGGTACCCCATATGCTGCATCATTGCAGAACACAGGCTTAAGAAATAAAATAAAAGGGGCCTGATTCCTCCGCATTATCCTGTAACAAAGTCCAATACTAATTAAAAATATTGCTGAACATGTGAACGCCCTTTTGAGACCAGAGAGGAAGTGTAAATGGCTGCCAACAAAATTAAAAATATTTATTATTTCATATTGGTGATGTTCAATAAATTAGGCATGCACTCCCCGTTATCTTTTCTGTTTCTCCACACATTTATAGAATTGGATATGATGCTATCTTCCAGCCTTCTAGATGGAGCAGCTTCACTTGAGTTGCTTCCATTGCCTGCCGAAGGACCTTAGAATGCAGGTTTCTCCAAATGTGCAATGATCTGATTTAAAAGGCAGAATGATAAAAGTAGAGGATTGGAATCGCTGAGCCTCCAGTGAGTCAGCTACTTTGTATGGTTGGGAATACATTTCTGTTAAAATTTTTGGAGGTGATGCCAGAGGGATCATACAGAACAAAAAGTTATTCCAAGCTAAAATCGTCTCACCTTCTCAGGTCATCCATGATTTTGCTTTTTGGGCCCAGAAAGTTCTCCTGAATTATTCTATTAAGGCTGGAATAAATCTTTATGTCGTTTTGGTCAGCATGTCCTCCTCACAGCAAGAAGGTTCTGGGTTCCTGAGTCCCAGGTTTGGGTGTTTCTGTGTGGAGTTTGTATATTGTCCCCGTGCTTGTGTGGGTTTCCTCCAGGAACATGCACATTAGGCTAACTGGGTATTCCAAATTGCCCCTAGGTGTGGCAGTGAGTGAGAATGGTTGTGTGTGTGCTGTCCCTACGATAGTCTGTTAAGCTGTTCAGGGTGTACCCCGCCTTTGGCTAGTATCAGCTGGGAGAGGCCCCAGCCTTTCCGCAACCCTAGTAGGATTAAGGGGTTTGGAATAAGTGAGAGAATAAACCTTTATGCCAAGGTACATGAAAGGGGGTCATATGGGATGTCAACAGTCAAACGGCTTTTTTTTCCAGCTGAAAGAGGGCAGCCTTGTCTAGTTCCCTGGTGTAACTGAAAGGGCTGTGATTGGTAGCTTCCTCTAAGAACTGAGGCCATTGCACTATTATATAACATTTGTATCACTCTAATGAATTTAGGCACAAATCCAATTCTCTTCAATAATTAACCCTGATTTTCAGCTGTGCAAGGTAGAGCAGAAACAGCTGAAGTCCAAGCGAAGTCATCATTTTCTGGATTGGGGTGAAGTCCTTTCTTTTGCTAGACATTTCCTTGCTGTAAACATATTTACTAGGCTATTTACTCTGGCACCTTTAAGAACCTTTTAAGTAATCCTATAGTTTAAGATCAGGGAGAGAGGGTTGCACTGTTGTGAAGTTGGGGCACTATTTTTATGCGAATGTCCCGATCCCTTGGTAAGGGGATCCACTTCGGGGACACAGCGTCGGATCCTTAGATCCTTCCGTAAGCATGACCAGTCTAACACTGGATCTCTGGCTAGAGTCCTCCATCACAATCATCTGAGGTGAGGTAAACTCCTCTGCTTGATGCTGAAGATTGTTGGCTTGTTGCTTGCTAACTTTCATCTTAGCCTGTAGCTCCTCAAACCTAGCTAAGCCATTTTGTACAATATTTTCTTGATCTTATACTAGTGTGTTTATGGAAGCCGTGTTACGTTGGGTTTGTTACTAGCTGAGGGATAAGAATACTGTTGACGGCTTCTCTCACTGCTGACTGGATAAAAGAATTGAGGTTGTCAAAGTAGCAAAGTTGTTGCGACCTTAGCAATGGTGTCATCAAGCTCCACTTAAGGGATTGTAATCTTTTTTTTTTTTTCTTCAGCAGAGTCATAGTATCGCCTCCTCATATGCTCCCGGGTTTTCCTTGACACATCATGCAGTATGACTCAAAATAGACAGCATCGGGGTGTTTTTTACGGGGCTGTTGAGGTTATGCTACAAAACTACATGTGCACTGAGATCCAGTGTCACCCAGAAGTCCAAAAGTATGCACACCCTACTTTTCGGGCAAGCTTTAATAAATGTAAAGTGATGTTTTTATATAATAAAACAGCAGGCTAACAACAGTAGGACAAATGACATGCGTTTAAAAGAATACAAGAGGCAAAAAATGACCATTGTGATATGTGAATATACCTGTCATCATAGGAATTTATCCTCTGCCCTTGAAACTCTCTTGATGGGGTAAATGCGAGGAGACCAAGATCCTGCAGTTGTGCCATAAATTGCTGTTCTATAAAAGAGAACAAGAATAAATATAGACAAACCCACCAGATTGCATCGATGGAAGCACACAATTACTTTATATAGTGATTACCTTTTATACATGGGTCTTTTTTTTGTCTCCACTGAGGAACAAATGCTGTGATTTTGCGATGGCCCTGGTTCCAGAAGTATTCCACAGCCAGAGCAATGCCACGACAGGAGAAAAATTTTCCTAAACCATGCCTTGGAAAAAAAAACAATACAAAAATCAATATTCTCTGAATGATGTAGCACAATACTCAATCATTCATTTGCTTAATTCAGCTAGGATGCTGTGCCTATATCAGCTGACCCTGAGGAAGGTGGAGTACACCCTGAACAGCTTGCTATCCCAGTGCATGGCCATTCACACTCACATTCACACATAGGGCCAATTTGGAACAACCAATTATCCTAATGTGCATGTTTTTGGGCTGTGGGTGGAAACAGGAGTATCTTGAAAAAACCTATGCAAGCACAAGGTGAGCATGCAAACTCCATAACGAAACACTCTCCCCGAGACCAGGATTCGACCCCAGTGTCTTCTTGCTCTAAAGAGGCTGTGCTAACCACTACAACACCATGCCACCCTGAGGTTATTATGCAGTAAAAAATATCAACTAATATTCAAATCTATGCGTTTGACAACACTTTTTCCAGTAGTGCAGCTGAAAAAGATCAGCTATATACTACGGTGGCCGGGAAGTGCAAAACAAAAATACATTTTCAGAAAACACAAATACAAACGCCTGCCTTCTTACGGAAAGGGAATGTACCAAATGCCGGAAGTGATGACATGAGTCACTCAGTCTGTTCTGGCCAGAAGTGAACAAATGTAGTTATTAAACTGTGTTAGTAAATGAATGACTTGTTTTGTAGCTGATATATTTATGTAAGATGATGAGGCTTTATCGCTATTAGGAATATTTTTCTCACCAAACTGATGATATTTCATGTAAAATGATGCAGCCTCACAACTCGAAAGTGAAGGAAAGACCTTCATCCTTGTTAAAGATCCACAGCCTCCAACCCAAACATTCAATATCAACATGTGTGATTAGTACAAACAGATATCGCCTTAACGTTGGTTTACTGCTGCAATATCAAATAAACAGGACAAATAGGAAGCCTTGATAAAGAGGATAAATGGGGTGTTTTCTCGGTGGAGAGGAGGCGCAGGTGGATAAACACCTCGATGATTCGTTAGTTGTATTTTTTAACACGGGGGGCTCGGGTTCGAATCCTGCTGCTCATTGTAATTATTAAGTTTGTTCATTTTATTCATTTATTTTTGCTCTTTTATTCATTTTATTGTAATAATAATGACACGTTTCACTTTATTGTAGAGCAAAGTGGAGAACCAGATTTCACTCTGAATGAGAGGAGTCATCTTCACTAATCTGTAGAAGCCAAACAGAAGTAAAAGGTAAATACGAAATGGGCGAAGTGTAAACATCTGTAAGCCAGTGTCACCAGTTAACATGAAAACCAGTTAAGCCGGAACACCGTG
>JAOUQZ010022919.1:0-14883 GCA_028564935.1 Neosilurus hyrtlii
CCCGTCGATAGTGGGGCTTGAACCCCCGACCTTGGGATCAGCAATCCAGCACCTTACCACCAGGCCACCACTGTCCCGCCTTTAAGGTCAGTTCAGGAAATGTTGAGACTCGGGACAAGTTGAGACCAACCAGAGTCAAGAGCAAGAGGATGATAGTCCAATCAGAGTGAAATGGGCACTGTTTATAAGCCAATGCAAGCTAGTAGACCATGTCCAAGTTTTTATCTCTTGGAACAAT
Source organism: Neosilurus hyrtlii (assembly GCA_028564935.1). Lineage (NCBI taxonomy): Eukaryota > Metazoa > Chordata > Actinopteri > Siluriformes > Plotosidae > Neosilurus > Neosilurus hyrtlii. The sequence continues at coordinate 239 of JAOUQZ010022919.1, forward strand.
TTCTTCTGTGATTGACTGTATGGTTTTTTTTTTTGTTTTTTTTTCCTGATACACCTGATAAATGGCTTTGAACCTCACGCATCATGAACTGACCCTTTTTCGCCACAACAACATCTATCTATCTATCTATCTATCTATCTATCTATCTATCTATCTATCTGTATGTCTGTCTGACTGTCTGTCTGTCTATTTATCTGTCTATTTGTCTATTGATCTGTCTATCTATCTATCTATCTGTCTATCTATCTATCTATCTATCTATCTATCTATCTATCTATATATATATATATTTATATATATGTGTGTGTGTGTGTTTTTATGTATATATATATGTGTGTGTGTGTGTGTGTGTGTGTGTGTGTGTGTGTGTGTGTGTGTGTGTGTGTGTGTGATTATATAATAATACTAAAATGATTTAGAGATAATGTGTTGTTATTTATTTTCTGCATGTTTTCAGGTTCAGGGGTATACTGCTGTTACCAAAAATGCATAGGTATTGATTGTTATCTTTATTAGCTGGTACTGCTAAGCCTATTATAAGTGCTGGTATGAAAAAAATGGTATCGGAACATCTCTAGTTACAGTAACCTCTGCCCTGGTCACTTCTTTCAGGTGACACAGTGGACAATAGGCATGTTCCTATCAGCATGTAGAAAAGTCACATTTGGTGTGTTTAAAAATGTTTGTCTTTACCATCAAATACTTTCATTCCAACTTGTGTTGCTTCTCATGGAATAGGCCTAGAATGAACAGAAATGCGGGCCAGCTGGCTGAGCACAGGTTGTGACTGCTTCCTTTTTTCATCTTTTCTGTAGTGACCTAGCTGATATCCTGGTGAGCCAATCAGAACATTTAATTGCTCATATCTAGGGGGTATATTTGGAACAAAAGCCTATAAAGGTGGACTTACAAGTAAGCATCACATTAGGAAATGGTGTGCTCTCAAGTATTTCACACAGGTACCAAGTATTTTATGTTCAGGATTTTACCATCAAAGTAATTACCCATGATTTTCACAGCATTAGATGGACAGAGACTAGGACACACTCATATTTCCCTGATTCTATCAAAGAAATGACTTTCTTCCATTACCTTTTGTGTAAATAATAGAAAGCTAGGAAGGCAGAACAGAAAAAAAGTGGGGGAAAAGCTTTTAATAGAAGGTGTGAAAGAAGCACGGAGATTCATTAAAAAACACAAGGGGAGGATAGCTGACAGAGATTCATAGACAGCAAGGACCCTTATTAATGAAGGTTGTGTTTATTACACACCCTGAATGGGGCTATTTAATGCAGCTAAGGCACTAAGTGATGCAGGCGAGAGAGTTGTGAGAGAAATAGAAGACGAGCATGTCTAAATAAACAAGATAAGGGAAATTGGAGCAAACGCAGACCCCTGTGGACATGTTTATATAATTGAAGACTGCAGATTTGTTCAGATTCAGTGCTTGTGTCACCTAGAAAAACACGAAGAGTTTAGAAAGATGTAACATAGGACATAAAGATAACACCCTTGTGCTGCAATAAAGCCACTAAACCTACATTATTACAGTCATAAATCTACACACACACACACACACACACACACACACACACACACACTTCTCACTTTGTATCTTACTATCTTTGTGAGCTTCTCTGTGGAAAAATCATGAATGCAGCTGCTGAATTTAACCCCAACTTTGCCTTCAGTAACCAAAAGAAAAATCTTTGGCTCTTGCGCTTATTATACAAAAATAGTTATTCTCTTTCGATCAGCCCAATGTCCCCACAAGGTCAAAATTGTTTAATATTACTATCCTATTCTTCACTACAATGTATATCACACGGGACCACAGTGCAATTTCCTACTTTTTTGCTGAAAAAATACAAATAAACGGAAACTAATTATCCTGCCCATCTTTGTGCTGCCATTGTTATAGAATAATTAAGCTCACACTTATACAATAAAAGCTTGCATGGACGTTATTTCCACACCCATCAAAATGCACTATGCTTAATAAAACCTACTTTATGGAGAAATGAGTAACAAATCCTAACAGGGGGCAGCACTGTACTGCAAAAAGTGAGACATGACAGATGTGGAAAAAAAGGTAAACTTGGAAGTGTTCTGTATTAAATGCACCGAGGAATACATCATGTGTACATGTTTCCAAGCAGGCGCTTGTCTGACGTACGTAAATGTAATGTATTATGTGCCCAGCCTTATTTTATTCATAACTTCACTAGTTTAGATCTAATTAGTTAGATTCATATTTGTATACTGTTAGTGTTACCAATCTTGCGTTATTGGAACTGACACGTCCATGTCCTATTCTTATGATCTTGCACTCTTGCAAGAGTGAAATGGACTACAGATCTATCAAACGCATTTTAGATTGCAACTTCAGTATTTGTAAGTAAAAAGCACTTGATGATAAAAGTATACATATTTTTAGTGTAACAGTGTAACGGGAGTTTGGAGGGTTTTTTTTTTAATTGATTTATTATTATTATTTTTTCCAATTTAAATTCAATTTTAAATATTACTTTTGCATCGGTGGTGGGACCCAAAGAAAGCCCAAAGATTAATAAAATTGAATAAGAAATTGGATAAAATTATGGGGTACCTAAATTAACTGTTTTGGCAGATGAGTTTGTGCTTACGCATAAATCTTTTTCCTCCAGACTGACACGTCTGATCACAGCTACAAATCTAGTGTTCCTTTAAGCGCAACTGCAAGCTTAGCCGCCTCATTTATCTTGTCCTGTTATCATGCAAAAACTAACAGGAAGCACAAAAAAACAAAAGTGTGGCTTTAGTACAGCAGGCACAACAAAAGTGTGATGGTTTACTTTCACTTTTTCATCTGTTGATCCTGTCTTTGAACTTTTTATTCTGAATGATGCAGTTTCCCTCTCTAATACAGTTTCGAAGTCAAAACTACTGCATATTCTAAGATACACAGGAGCTGCTCAGTCATTTATTTTAGAAGCAGTATTCCCTTTGTCAGACCAATCTAGCTGCGACACGGATGTTCTAATCTGTGATATTGACCTTGGTGTAGTGAAGGCCCCTTTGCATAAAATTTATCTTATTTCAGATAAAGTGTGTGTCGTTTATTTTGGGTAATGACCAAGCTGGTGGAAATATTTTTCCTCTGCCTATCGACACAAATGCCTTCATGTTGGAGGATAGCAATGATCTACCACATAAATTTCCGTTTTCAGTTTTTGTGTAGTAACCCAAGCCCCAGCTTAAAAAAACAGAAGATGGTGATGATCTTTCAGACTTCTTCATGTGTATGGACGGCCCAGTGTAGGGACGGCCCAGTGTAGGTACATGGAGGATTGTGTTGATCGAAGAGGTAGTGCAAAGTGTGCTACAAAACTGGACCTTCTAAATGGTTATTGGCAAGCTCCACTCACCAACCGTGCATCTGAGATTTCTGCTTTTGCCAGACAATTTCCTCTAATGTACAGTCGGGATTTTAATTTAAAGAATACACAAGCTACCTTTCAACCATTAATGAACCTGATATTAGGTGATGTTGACAAATGTGAAGTCTACCTTGATGATGTGGTAATTTTTATGGACACTTGAATAAGTCATAACTCTACCTTAGACAATGTGTTTGCAACCTTAGTAAAATGTGAGTCTGCTCATGCCATGACAGCCTCTTGGTAAAAAAAAAAAAAAAAAAGACTGGACAATCTCTTAGACGATAAAGTTAAGTCCACTGTAACTTTTTCTGCACCCAAGAACAAAGGAGAACTTCAATGTCTTATTGGTATGGCTGGGTAATATGAGAACTTTTACAAAAAAAATTCTTGGATGTTGTGTTGGGCTAGAAGGAATAAGCCCTATCCTCAACAAGTCTTAAATCTGTCAAACCCAACATCGACCTTAGGACATTTGTTTACTGTACATTATCTGATGTGGAGGCCAATAAAAAAAACAAACAAACAAAAAAAACTAATTCTAATGTAACGTAGTCATAGTAATGCTACAGTTCTGTTTGATTAGATCTATAATTTATCCATGTTCTGTTTATAAAGTAATATGAGAAAATGATAAAGGGACACTGATAACAGCTTTGGAGTTTGAGGAAGCTAAAATAAAAAGCTCTTTAGGCCTCATGTTAACATGATAATGGCAGGGGCAGATAACTGAAAAAGAAATTGAAGAATTGAAAAGAAAATCAATACCAAGGCATCCAATTAAGTACCTTGTTTCTCAGGAGCTGCTGTCACTCATCACAAACACGCCTTTGCTGCTTGTTGTTAGATCTGTTTGTGAGCTGAACTCCCTAATTATGTGTGTATTAAAAAAAGGAGGCTACTTATTGCTTGACCATTAGTGTATTTATCTTAGCCCTGATCACTGTAAGAATTTAGAAGCCACTGAATGGAATTGTGTCCTTCAAAGACTCCTTTAATAGTTAAAAATTATAAAACTGTAAAAGCAAGACATCTCTATGGATCTTGGCATGCACCATCCAGCAAATATATAGCATTAAAGTCAAACTTTTCAGTAATGATTACTTTTTTCAGATATATAAATAAAAAAGAGTAATTGGATTTAGAAAATCTCACTGTTGATGCAATTGATAAATATTGTCCTAATGTCTAGCATCGTTGGTTACTTGATGTATTTTGTTATATTGGTCTGTAATCTCTGGCAAAATGATATAAGCCCTTTGGCGATGTGTTTTCACCTTTGTATTGCTATTTCCCCCAATGTTTACCTTACTTCTGTTTGATTTCTTCAGATTAGTCGAGAGGTATAACTCTAATTCAAAGTAAAATCTGATACAACACTTTGTTGTTCTAACTATTTGAGCTACTGGCCCACTGAGAGAGCAGTCAGTAATCTATAATCATATTTTCATTCTCACAAGCATGGACAACAGTGAGGCCAGAATAAGAAATTACAATACTTTTTTCCTTGCTAAACATAAAATATTAAATGTTTGAATGTGTAAATGTTTACACAACAGAGTGAATAAAAGGGTTCAAAAATGATTTAGCCTACCTACCTTACTGAGATCCTGGAGTGGGTGTTTTTAGCATTCACGTGAGCTACGTATGAGAACACGTATGACACATTGATTTTGCAGGAAATTGTGTGTGTCTAGTCAAAAATGTTTGCAATATTTATATATCTTGTGAAAACTTGTTGTGCATATTATTTGGTTTGAAAGTGGTTCTTTGGTAATTTATGATTTCAGGATTTCTGCATTGGATCATTGTTTTACTTAATAGGGTTGATTTATTTTATTTTAATATAACAAATTTTGATTTATTTAATAAAAAAATATTTCATTCAAAAATGCTTGTGGTAAAATATTAGGTTAGATTTGTGATTTAGGTGCATAAATTATTAAATCAAAGCCAAATTATTAGTTTTAAAGATTTTTAATAAAATATACTTTTTAATTTCTACAAAACAAAAACCAGTGACATCACAAATTTTGTATTATACTATACATATACTGTAAAAAAAAACAAAAAAACAAAACAAAACTTGTTTTTACTGGAAAATGCTGGCAGCTGTGATTACAAGAGAATTCCTGTAAAAAATACATCAGCACAGTAGATAACTTTACTGACAAAGTATATAAATTGATTTACAGTGAGTGAAATCACATCTGAATCACATTAGAAAACTGTTAAGTCTACCAAAAAAGTGTTAATTTCGCATAACAGTGTTGTATATAAACAACCCATTACCTGTATTTTTTACAAATAATAATTGCTTATTATGCATCAATAAATGGTAAAATTAATGGGAAAATATCAAACAAAAGTTTTATTTTAACTGAATTTCTAATGGAGGTGTTCTGTATACTACACATACAATCTATTCAATGTAATCTATTCTATTCAATATGCTGTATTTTTAAGTTTTAATAATCAAGTTATAATGTTAAATTTACTTATAAAACCTGCAAAATGATTACTACTATTCCTACACCAAAACATGCAAAAATACATCTTCAGACAAGACAAGGCATATCATATAAAATATCACTTTTTGGGAAATTTATTTTACAGGCAGCATCAAAGTTGTTAACAAGTGGATGCAAATGTTTTTTCAACATATACAACATGCAAAGTTGAATCTGGACATTTTTCTGTCACTTTAATAAAGTTTCTCAAAGTTTGTTTTGCATAAAGCTTATCTCCAATAATACGAGACAATCGGGTGATGCCAACAGGCCAAGCTAGAGGTCAGATCTGTGGAGAGACCCCTCACTTCTAATTGTATAAAAGCGCGGACCCTCTACCAGAAGGGTGCACTTTTAAGACTTTAAAACAAAAATTACATATTGTGCCTTAATTGCCATGACATACATTCTGAATTCATCAAAGCAAAAACTTATAGCACCTCTTCTCAAACGAACAGTCGCAGAGAGTCCATGGAAAAAGTTCATGTTTAGGCTTCATGCCACTCGTGATTAGCGAATCAGTTTTTGTTATCTACTTTGGTTTCTTTTTCTGAGTTTATTAAGAAAAAAAAATCTGTACAATAAAAGCTTATTAAGCAATTTAATTGATCAGTTAAAAAAAGACGAAAAAACAAATATATGTACAGTATGTCACAGAAGTGAGATACCCTCCCATTTTTGCGACTATTTTATTGTATCTCTTCATGGGATAACGCTATGGACATGAACATTTAATATAACTTAAAGTAGCCAGTGCATTGTTTGTAAAGTACTATAGATTTATCGTGCTCTGAATAAAATTCAAAGCACAGCCATTAACATCTAAACAGCTGGCAACATAAGAGAGTACACCCTGTTATGAACATGTCCAAATTGTGCCCAAAATGTAAATATTTTTTGTGCCAGCCATTCTGATTTAACACTGCCTTAACCCTTTTGCTCATGCACGATAAATCAAAAGTACTCTACAAACTGTACACTTTAAGTTATATAAACTTTTCCTGTCCATAGCATTATCTCATGAAGAGATACAATAAAATATTTGCAAAAATGGGACGGGTATACGCACTTATGTGAGATGCTGTATATTAAACACAGTCTTAGTCCAACCTGCCCTAGACTCAGAGCCAGACCGAGACCACCCTGAGTCAAGGCTGAGAGTCGGACCCAGACTAAGATCAGGCTTGAGTCCCAATCTCAGTCTGGGTCTGACTCTCAGTCTTGAGTCCCAGTCTGGGTCTTAGTCTTAGTTAATGTCCGGATTAAAATGGGGACCTCAGAGCCAGACTCCAGGTCCCAGTTCTGAGTCCAGGTCTAAGAAATGATGTTTGAGAAGTGAGCCATGTTTACTCACCTTTGAAGAAACTTAAGAGTGGAAGCCAGCTCAGATGGATAGTGGATGTTGAAAAAATAGTAGCTCCCAAACATGAGGCACGATGCAGAAATGAAAGAGGAGATGTTCGTGTTGATGAGGTTCCAATCCAGACTCAGCATGTACCTTGTTGAGGAATAGCAGGACTGTCCTATGAATTAATTATTTAAAGGTTGTATTAATAAGAGCTGCACTCACATGAAAAATTATATAAACAGTGCAATTAAAAAAGAGAGATATGAAACAGACTTCTACATAGAAGAACATGGACTCCTCCTTCTCATCAAAGTAGCTGAGCAGAAGCAGAATCATCTCATCTGAGCAGCCACTCTGCTGTCCCCACATCCTCTGAAGCCTTGCATAAGTCTGAAGGAACTTCTTGCTCTTGTTGACACTAACTGTTGTCATGTAGTTGAGAAGCCTTTTTCCCTTCAAATTTCATATGAATGTCTCTTTGAGGTCAAATCTAGTGAGTTCCTTGAAGTGGACTGACATGCCAAGTTCATCAAAACAAAACGGCCACTCCTCTTTTAGGCATTTGATACTTTTTCCCTGGTTGAAATGTTGGACCTTATTAGACATTTTACCTCCTCTGGATTGGCATCCGAGTGTTGGAACATCACTTTGAGTTTTTCCATCTTTTGCTGCTGGCTCTCTTGAGTTTCTTCACGGGGCAGATATTTTACATTCCATTTAATGCATCCATAAGTGTCCTGCATTGCTGCTTTCTCTTATAACGGAATCTCATCTTTGTGGTCTGAATCATCAGTCTGATGTTTTCTTTTTCTTATTTTGGGTGTTGAAGTGCGCCCTACATTTTCAATTCTGTCTTGCAACTGTTTGACAAGGGAGTGGTAGCCTGTTCCAACAAGACCCTCTATTACATCTTGCAGAGAATTGGGATATTTTGCCACCATTTTTCTTGCAACATCAGTTGAGTGCTTTTTACTTACATGAGGGCATTTTTCCATCATCTCAGTCACAACAATCTGGACCATTTGCCTCCTCAGTTTCGGGCCTGGCCTTTTCCCCCTCTCCAAAGCATGCATCCCTTCCTCAGGAAATTTACTCCATGGAATTTCAAAGTTATCATCCTACTGAGTGTCAAGTCCTGGGCTGCTGGCAGAGGTTGACGATGAACTTCGCGGTGAAACAGAGATCGATGACAGAGACTGGGTAGGTAAGGTTTCTACACATGATGGTGAGCTGTTCTCTGGAGTTTGGTCTTTAAAGGACAAAAAATATTATGATTCACACTGTACAATATTACACAATATCCATGTCTGCTTTTGATTTTTAATAGATTACATATTTTTATATGTTGAAAAATAGTGTGTGGTGTTTTTACTTACATTTCCATTTCCAAGCAGAAAGAAGCTTTCTAGCTTGTACAGGTCTTAATGCTGTCATTAGATCATTATACATCTCCACTCCAATGGACTGCAAGTGCTCTTCCAGGATGTTTTTGTTTACTGCCGGAAGTTCTGGTAGAACTTCCATGATGACGACCACTCATATTTGCAATGAAGAAATTCCTCCTTCAAGCAAAACATAAAAATATACAGTACATACACTTAACTGAGCAGAAATATGCATCAGGTAACACTTAATGTCAAACTATTTACAGTGAGAAGTTGGACTTTATTTTGCCACAATACTGTGTTTCAGTGGAATGACTTGGTATCCATCAAGAATGTGTGATACCAAAGGATAGAAATTGGGCAAGTCATTAATGTAACACACTGTAACCCAAGACTGTCTTTTGTCACAGAATACAGATGGTATTCTGAGAGGAAGATGCCTTTGTGGATATCCATCAGAACATACACAGATGTGTCATTTTGAATCAAGATAAGTAGAAGTTCATCAAACTCCATATACTCATCATTACTGTACACAAGAAACTGTCCTTTTTTATATGCAGTGCCCTTCTGTCTGTCGTAACTGTGGTATTTCTTTCTGAAAAGGCTAACTCCTTGAATGTATGCTTTATAGTGTCACTGTAGAGGTTGGGATAAAACGCACAGCTGTCCTTCACTTGCAGTAGTTTACTGCACAAAAGATATGCCTGATACATCTGATGACACTCTGACAAAGTTTGACGAATGTTTTTCAAGTTTTTCAAGTGTCTAGCACATCTTTTAAAATAACTGTATTTACTTTCAAACTTAAACATTCATAACCTCATCAATTGACCAAATTTAAACAACAGTGCTGAATAATGGCGCAAAAAGTGGTGCTTGGGTTTTAGTTGAATTTCAGGAAATGACATCTTTTCCAAATATTCTTGGATCAAAATGTCAAGATATGCTATCTGGGACAAGGAAATCTTCTGAGCACAAATAAGATCTACAATGTCTTTTAGCTGGAGAGCTAACTGCCGTACTTCATCCTCATGTTTTTGCACTTTGCCAATAATCAAAACTGGGACCTCTCAAAAGGTTCCAGTTTTGAATGGCTTGCCCTGATAACTTGGCTCCGTCAGGGTTGACAGCACATGCCTTTGTGAGTGCTTGAGATCCTTTATACTTAAACTGCTTGATTATAACTGCGTGAGTATATGAACTATTTTTTTTTTTTAAGTTCTTCAGGTACAGTGCTAGATCATATGACAAGACTCCTTCAAAGAGGTCATGACCTATACAAGGCACGAGACCAGGCTGGGATACGTGAAAGACTCAAGGGTACTAAAGTTGGAGTTTACCTTTATTCCTCTAACGAAGGGTTCGCAAACTCGTGGCCCACGGGCCGATTGCAGACTCCAGGATGATAGTTTGTGGCCTCCGCCTTAATATGAAAGTTTAATGTTAGTGCGGCCCGTGAGTTTGATATGTATGGCACTTTACTGTGTTGTTTGCGGAGCTGAATGAACCTACCAATCACAGTGGGGTATATGGCTCTCGGGGGCAGAACATTAGCAAGCAGATCAAGCAGGGAAACATTTATCAATGAGTGAAAGTTACAGCAGTGTCGGCTAAAAAGCGCTGCCAGGAAGCGCTGCCAGGTCTCTAGCAGCAAGGAGTAGGCAAGAGAAGCCCTGTTCAGAAGAACAGTTCATATTCTTCAATGTTCCATTCATGTTCAGGACAATTTGTTTTCAGAAGAAGGTTAAAGGTTAAAGAACTGTTAATACAGACATTAGAATCTAAATACAGCAGATATAGAAGACTGAAGAAACCTCATAGAGTCGCTGACTAGAGAAATCTAATTATTATTATTAGGATTATTATTATTTTCATTATTATTTTATTTATTTATTACTGATTGATTATTACTGACGGATTGATTTTCTTATCAATTCTTAATTTGTTTATTTATTGTTTCATCTTATTTTGTGCTAAAAATAAAAAATAAAGAGATTTGAGAAGAAAATTAGAAAATTTTAAAAAAAAGCTTTTCTTGTGGAAAACCTGATGTGGCCCAGCTTCACCCAGACTCTGCCTCCAGCGGCCCCCAGGTAAAATAGTTTGAGACCCCTGCTCTAACGTCTTGGATGTTATCAGCCTGGAGATCAGCAACAGCTGCGTCATACGTCTCTGTGGTGCATGGATGACCACAGGCATTCAGATCAGCCTCAAACAGTACCTGCAAAAATATTGAGAGTGGCTGAAGGCTTGTGCACATTTTACAGTTCCTCAACAATAGTCTGTATAGTAGAGGCAGGGATAAGCAGCTGTCTTTGCGATTTAAGGTAAAAGAGATACATGTTTCTGAGATAAGACTGAGTATCATTCTCTGGCATATCACTGGCTGCACTAGCTGTTGGCATGGCTTCACGTGTGTTTTCTGAATAATCTGTACTGGCAATGACATTTGGGGGCTGGGGGCGAGTTCATCAATACCATCAGGGGAGAATGCTTTATGCTTCCTACACATGTGATAAGTAAATGATGACTTTTTAGTAAACACATGCTTGCAACCACTGACTAGACTTGACACAGACCAGCCCTCTCTAATGTGATCATTTAAGTGAGACACTAGCTCTTTCACGGTATGAAAATGGCAGGCACATAATGAAACTGCACATTTTAAATATGCAACATCAGCATTAGGAGCAGCTTGAGGTGCAGGTGCATTGTGCATATAATAGAAATGGCCCTTGAAAGCTAAGTAAGTGGTAAATGTTTGAGTACAGTTGGTGCCAACACATGTGAACAGACAATGAGGCTCATTCCTAATGCACATGTTAATGTAGTACATAACCTCTTAATGTGTCCAATATCTTTTTACAAAAGACACAGAAGATTTTAAGTGTTTGCCTGTGCTTTTCAGCTGAACTAATTTATTACACAGTGATCTGGTCTTAAATATCAACTGGTACTAGCTTATACCATGTGCTATCAGTGCGCATTTTCGCTTGGTCTCGAAAAAAAGGACATTTAAAGCTTACCGTGCAAACTTTCGATTTTCCGATTGAACAGTCACATACTTTTTTGTGAAAAAGTTATATTGCATCTAAGGCAAGCAGAAGTTTGGAGTAAGGAGAACGTATATATGTGGTATTACAAGTAATTCCAATAGCTCAGCAAACGTTAGCTCAATAATTAAAAATACAATTTTATTACAAAAGTCTTTTAAACCATATATGTGAATTACTTTAAAAAGGATCTGTCATGCAAATATAAGTGGTCACAATAGACCACTGGGTAATGATGGCATCCACTGCATGAAACAACTGAATGGTAAACTGTTAATGCACATGTAGCAGTAACGAAATATTATTTTTCTATATGTTGTGGTGCTGTTACTGTGAGTGCTACAGGTAGCATTGAGGTGTCTGTTCCCGACAGGTATGGCTGCCCACTGCTTCATTCATTGGCAGATCAACTGTTTGAGTGCCTGTGGCTCCCGTGCGTGTGTGTTAATCCCCACGCCCTCCTTTCCGATTGGGACGGTAAGTGTTCTCGCCTCTTTGCGCTTGAGCATATGTAATTGTGTGCTAATACTAGTGTGGTCGCAGGTAGCAGATGGCAGTGTGGGTTCCCTCTCTTTACCCTCCCGTGAATATTAGCTTTTGCTAGGAGGTGACGCCAGTCACCCTTCTTGGACCGCTGCTGCTTTGTCCACGGCTGTAATGCTGCTTTGTCATATGCAAGTTTCCATGGCTGTAACGCTGCTTTGTCCAAGGCTGTTATGTTGCGTTGTCATACGCAAGTTTCCACGGCTGTGACTCTGCTTTGTCATACGCAAGTTTCCACGGCTGTGACGCTGCTTTGTCATACGCAAGTTTTCACGGCTGTAACGCCGCCTTGCCAGACGCAAGTGGGAATAACTTTGTGTGTTTTAGTGTGCGTGGATGTGTGTGTGGTGTGGGATTACACTGGGTAAATTTTGATTTACTTGTATTCTGTTTTTGTTTTGTTTAATTTGTTTATTGAGTTTTGTTTAATTAGTGTGATCCATTAATTTGTTTTTATTTTATTTTCCCTTTGTCAGTTGCTGAGGGCCAGTAGTGGCAGGGCTGGTGACCTGGGTCCCGGGGTCCCCCTTTTTCTTTCTTTTTTGGTGTGTGTAGTGCCTTCTGGGGACGTGGGTTTATTTACTAAAGGTTGTGTTTAATTGGGTGGGCCTCCTTATCACTGTCACGGATCTTGTCCCACGACAGGCCCCCAGCATTAATTACTGTCCCTTTCCTTGGATGATTGTGTTTTTTTCTTTTCTTTATTGTACTTGTTTTAGTTTATTGTATAAATAATATTTATTTTCATTTTTGGAACCATGCCTCCTGCCTGAGTGGAGTCAAACCTGTGTGCTTTTAGAAATGATAGGATTAAGGTAGATTATTCCTTGGGTGAAATTCCCAAGGTGGCGTAGTCGGTATATTAATAAATTTGAAAACCTTTCACTTGTAGTAATCCACCGGCCACCACACACACAACACAAATTAAACAAAACAAATCAAAACATAAACAACTGATGAAAACTACTTTTTTTTTTACAACATTGCCATTGTCAACTTAACAAAATTATTTTGTTATGAGTATTACACTATTTCTCTGTTTCTGTCAACAATATTTATAGTTTAAACAAATAAATTTGATTAAAATCACATATTGTTATTGTAAATATAACAAAAACATTCTGTTTAATAGTTTACAAAGATTCACTGTGATTTAAACAAAAAATATATGTTTTGGGATTTACAATACTTTTCTGTAGGGATTTTACATAGTTTTTATGTAAATTTCACTGTAATTTTTTAGTGTACAAATTTACATATTTTCATAAAGTAAGTAATAATTTAGGTTTTTAATCATTCATTTTCTGAATCGCTTAATCCAAATTAGGGTCAAGGCAAGGTCAAAGGCAGAGTACACCCTGGACAGTTTGCCAGACCATTGAAGTAGTTAAAGTTTTAAAAAAATAAAATAATATTCATTCATTCATTCATCTTCTTTCGCTTGTTCCGGAGTCGGGTCGCGGGGGCAGCAGCCTAAGCAGTAACTCCCAGACGTTCCTTTCCTCAGCCACTTCCTCCAGCTCTTCTGGGGGGATGCCAAGGCGTTCCCAGACCAGCCAAGAGATGTAGTCCCTCCAGCATGTTCTGGGTCGGCCCCGGGGTCTCCTCCTGGTCGGACATGCCCGAAACACCACACCAGGGAGGTGTTTGGGAGGCATTCTAATCAGATGCCCAAGTCACTTCAACTAGCTCCTCTCAACGCGAAGGAGCAGCGGTTCTACTCCGAGCTCCTCCCGGATGACAGAACTTCTCACCCTATATCTAATGGAGATATAATAAAATAAATAATAATAATAATAATAATAATAATAATAATAATATACATTTAAAAAAAATACCCCAGTGGGCAATTTCACTTTCACCACATTTTTTCTGAATGAATAGGTTAAAAGGGTGATTTGAGTTTAAAGCTATATAGTCCACCTCCTAGAGAGGTATAAGAGGTATAACTTTCTAACTTACTTTTTACTTGAATAAAAATAATAGATAATTTTTTTTCCTGGCAAAGATTCTTTTAGAGGGTAAACATTAAAAAAAAATGTCGATTTTTATTTTTATTTATTTTTTTGTGTGTTCCATATGTGATGCTGTTCTGTCAAACCAGTTCCCTATGAACATATTAAAATATTAAAATAATCATTATTCAATGTTTGATGGTTATTTTAGCTGTTCTGAGCATCAGATATATTTATATTTTTTCAATGTAAGTGGTGTAAGAAAACGTATTTTTTCTATCCTCTGCTATCCTCTCCGTCCGTCCCCGAGTTTGTCCTTTACCATCACCAGATCTGGGAGAGGCTTCAACAAAGGAACCACACACACACACACACACACACACACACACACACACACACACACACACACACACACACACACACACACAC
>JAOUQZ010022986.1:0-14877 GCA_028564935.1 Neosilurus hyrtlii
GTGTGTGTGTGTGTGTGTGTGTGTGTGTGTGTTTGAAAGCATTAACCTCTTTTTAACCCTCAATGCCTCCGTGTGTGTGTGTGTGTGTGTGTGTGTGTGTGTGTGTGTTTGAAAGCATTAACCTCTTTTTAACCCTCAATGCCTCCGTGTGTGCTGCCATTACACACTGCAGCACCAGGAAGCACTGCCACACATCTCAACCTCGATTTCTTTGGGCCGGTGGAGGACTGTAGCTCAGACAGTGACACTGACACACCGATACCAGGTTAGAGGACGCAAACAGTCCTGAGTGACACACACTGACATTACCGTATATACTGAGGGTGTGATGATGTACCCGTGTGGCTGTATAACATGATCAGAAACAGAGGACTGAAGAAATGAGCCTTAAAACCTAAAAAAAAGATTCATTTATTTTTTCTACCTCTAGCATATAAATTTTTATTCATTTATTTTCTAAACCACTTAATGCTAAATAAGGTCGCGGGGAGCCTGGTGCCCATCTCAGCCCACTTTGGGCAAAGGCAGGGTACACCCTGAACAAGGCCAACGCACATACCACCATTTACACTCCTAGGGGTGGTTTTAAACAGACAATCAGTCTACTGTGCATTTTTTTGGACTGTGGGAGGAAACCGGTGTACCTGGGGGAAACCCACGCAAGCACGAGGAGAACATGCAAACTCCACACAGAAATACCCCGAGCCCGGGAATCGAACCCAGAACCTTCTTTCTGTGATGCGGATAAATGCTATTATATTTTAATGCTGCTATAAATAAGAAGAAAACACGACACTGGAGCTGTTATAGCTGTCACAAATACACGATACAACCCCGAAGTTAACTATTCTCTTATAACCACAAGTCCCAAAGTGCTTTACTTCTCTTATACCACAGCGGTTTACCAGCTATTACTATTTCCTACGACTTTATTGTGTCTTCCATCATACTAGTTCCCGAGTACGTTGTTACTATAGAAACAATTAACAATAAAAATAACCTTAAAAATTCGATAGAAACCTGTCATTTGCGGCTACAAAATGAATTAACATTGATTGCCCAATCAGATTTGAGAATTCAACAGCGCTGTGGTACAGCATACACTCACACACGTGTGCACGTGTCCTCACGTCCTTAGGGAAGAGGTGTGACTGGTTTGCTGTGTGTCCTTCATTCGTTTCTTCCTGCTCTTTCTCGCGGGGGGCTTGTGAAGGTGTGCTGAAGGGAGGTGTGTGTTTGGTTTACTCTCACTGAGTTACAGAGACGGGAGATGAGATTTCTTTTTCCTGTCGAAGACATCAAGCACCAGTGGCCTCGCCCGCTTTCTGTGGTTTTAAATAATGGAGTGAAATGTTTTGCCCCGATAGCTGATAGACAGGGCGGTGGCGGCTTAGTGGTTAAGGCGATGGGTTACTGATCCGAAGGTCAGCGGTTCAGTCCCTGCTATCACCATGTTGGGCCCTTGAGCGGGGCCCTTAACCCTCAATTGCTCAGTTATATAAAAAATTGATAAAAGTTTCTCTGGATAAGAGCGTCTCCCAAATGCTGTAAATGTAGATATGAAAGCTGGTGTTGTGTATGCGCACATCTTTATGTTAACGAAGAACCGCCAGACCCTCGTGCGAACACCCAACTGGTGACACATTCCCTTTAAGAGAAGTGAGAAATGTAGCTGTGCACAGAATCATGGGAAAATGCACTTTAGGCAATAAAAGGATGTTATAATGACAAACGGGGACTTATTATTTTTAATTAACTATAAATAGAGTCATTTCCCCACAGCGTTTTTTACACATTGCATTATTTTAGTTTGTCGTTATTTTTATAATAAGTAACGAGCCCGGTTTTCAGATTTGGGTTTTAAAACATGGATATATTTACATTAATTCATCAGCCGACTCTGGGCTGGGGGCGGGGTACACACACCCATTCACACCTAGGGGTGATTTGGAACAGCCAATTAGCCTACTGTGCATGTTTTTGGACTGTGGAAGGAAACCGGAGTACCCGGAGGAAACCCACGCAAGCACAGGGAGAACATGCAAACTCCACACAGAAACACCCCGAACCGAGAGCGGGACTCGAACCCAGAACCATCTTGCAGTGAGGCAGACGGGCTAACCACCACACCACCGCGCCACCCGGTACATTTTTTTTTCATTTTTACTTAAAAATACATACAGAGACGTGAAGAGCTGTTGGTTTTGGTGCGTGAATGAATCCAGTCTCATCAACTTTATCCAACTTAATTTATTCAATGAAAACAATGAACTTTTGCGCTTCTACCTTCTCCTGCTGCTTGTGTTTCATTGTGTTCTTTGTTTTCAGTGTTTGTGCTTTGGTTAGGGTGTGTTAGACTGCAGGTGTCTGTTCTAATCTCAGTGTTGCATTGTGTGCGTGTGTGTGTGTGCGCGCGTGTGTGTGAGTGTGTGTGTGTGTGTGCGTGTGTGTGTGTGTGTGCGTGTGTATGTGTGTGTGTGTGTGTGTGTGTGCGTGTGTATGTGTGTGAGTGAGTGTGTTTGTGTGTGTGTGTGTGTGTGTGTGTGTGGACTGTTTTTACAGCCACTGATATTCACTGTGTTTGTGTGTGTACAGTGCGAGTGTGTGTAAACAATACCCTGATGTGTGTGTGTGTGTGTGTGTGTGTGTGTAGGAGTTGATCCAGAGCTGTATGAATTGACCATGTTGAAACTAGAGGGCGGTAACAAACCAGACACCTTCGCCAGACTGATGGAGATGGTTGAAAAGACGAGCACTGTAACCAGGTGTGTCCTCATTCTCTCTCTCTCTCTCTCTCTCTCTCTCTCTCTCTCTCTCACACACACACACACACACACCTCTCACTGTATGTAAGTCCACATTTTTTTGTCTGATGAAGTATAACTGAGAGAATGGTGTGTCCTTCTACATACTATCTCCAAGCCCATTACTCGAGGACAGGACGGACGAGTCTGGGGTCTGACAGTGTGTTGAAAATTGCGGGAGGAGCAGAGTGGTGTTGTGATGCGTAACAACGGCTCCCTCATTACGAAAGCGCCGTCATTAAAGAGGACAGATGTTTCACAATATACAGCAGCTCCTTACTAAATCAGGTTTACAGTAAACTCTCCTGTTACCATGGAGACGGAGTCATTCAGTTTCCACTCACCTCAAAACATCCTCTTCCTCTCCACTCGACTTGGGAAATAATATTCTAATATTACTTTAGGTTTGATCTTAGATATCACTAAAACTCACTGTACATTTCAACAAGACAAAAGACCTCCACGTGATCATGCACAAAATCCAGACGCCGAGGGCCGTATTTAAGAAAAAAACAGTATATTAGTGGGTAACATTTTAGCATAAAACAAAAGAAACGTGTTTAGATTTTATAATTAATTGTGTGGGTTTTTTTTTTTATTAATTCCCAAAGTGCATCACGTTGGTGTAGTGCTTAGCTCGTCCACCACGCATCCAGAAGGTCCTGAGTCCTGTGTTTGCATGGGTTTCCTCCAGGTATTTTGGTTTCCTCCCACAGTCCAAAGATATGTGCATTAGGCTACTTGGCTGTTCCAAGTCACCCCCAGGTGTGAATGATTGTGTGTTGCCTTCGGTGGACTGACGATTTGTTCAGGGTGTACCCCGCCCTCTCCCAGGGTCGGCTGAAATAGGCTTCCCGCAACTCTAGGAATTTATCCATACATACATCCATCCACTTACAGAACCGCTTGATCCTGCTGAAGTAGATGCATCAATACCTGTATTTAATGAGGAAATGCTACCTGCTGTTGTAGAAGGTTTCCAAAAAATACCACAAGATCATCACTTAACATCACATGACGCTCGGGGACTCCATCGCCATGTGCGCTACCAATATTTAGCATGCAGTTCTGATCCTACTATCAAATCATTAGTTGTAAAAATGAACAATTCTACAATATGCACAATAAGTTTTATTAATAAATTGCTTGTTCCCCAGAAGTGCGCTGTAAGGCTCCTGTATTTTTCAAACAGATATCAGCTATTAAAAGTGCTATACCAGGTTTCTTACCTTCAGATTTTCTTCCTGTCCATATCATCTATTTTGAGAAAACAGCGACCCTAATGCATGATGTCTCACATGATATGGCTCCTGTATTAATATCAAATTTGTTGACAGAAATGAGTGAAATTCATACAGAGCCACAACAGAGGATCAGCCTTTTATTGAGATTCCTCAAGATTAGAACTGATGAAATTATCCTTCTCGCGATCTGGACCAGCCATCTGGAATTCTCTTCCAATTGATATACGTAATCAAGGGCGTAACCATAGATTAGAAATTGGGGGAGTCCAAATGAACCCCCCCAACCCCCCCAGAAAAGAGAAGTGCGTTTCCCTCAATTCTATTATATTAATATATGAAAATTATATCGTGATTGGAATCCCTGAAATGTGCAGCAAACGTTTAAAATTAATTCCAAGTTTATTTGTATTTTGTTGATTTGTCTCAAAATGAATGTGATATTCAACAATGAAATGTTTAATATGAATTAAATTACAGATTTGTACAAAGAATTAAACGTTAAATCTTGATTTTAACTGAATATAAACGAATTTATTCCTGCCTTGTGCCCAGATATCATTACTGTACCAGAAGAACTGACTCTGATGACCGTTTTAATTTGATGCTCATGTTATTAGCTTTAACAACCCAAGGCTCTGTTCAAATATTGAATTTTAACTATTTAACTGTCAATCACACAGCACACACATGGCACACACGGCTCATATGATTTTATTAGAAACGCAATAACAACCAAACTCTCCATCCAAACCCTCCTCCTCTCATCCTCCTCCTGTTCTCATTAGCTCTGTGACCGTGTGCGTGCGGGGGGAGGGAGGGAGGGGCTCATTGGTTTACACAAACCTAGTTCGCCTCGGAGGCGGAAGCAGATAACCCACCTTATAGTTTTATTTGTCTATATCTTTACTCTGGCTTTGCTGAATGAACTGAGTCACTTCAACACAATGCATATTTTCACATTAATTTAAAATTAATTAAAAAAACACACTAATGTCTGCCAGCTGGTTCTGCTTTTTCCACTTTTTAGCTACTAACGGTCCTCCCTCCATGATCTGTATCAGACACACACACACAACCATTCACACTCTCTCACACCTAGGGATGATTTGGAACCGCCAATTAGCCTACCGTGCATGTTTTTGGACTGGGAGGAAACCGGTGTACCCAGGAAACCCTCTGAGCCTGAGATTCGAACCCAGGACCTTCTTGCTGTGAGTCAGATGCGCCACTGTGCCGCCCGAGTTTTAATAATTATTATAAATAAAAGTTAATTTTTAGTGCAGACTTTATGAACGCAGCCTATAACTTTATAACATTAATTTGGAGAGAACTGGGTGTTTTCTCTGTTTGTATTTGCATATTTGACCCATCAACACAAAATGAGTCTGACGGCACTAAACTGTCTTTATGCCCAAAAAAATAGAGGACACGCTCGCTTTAAATGATCCAAAACTTTTACAATTGATCTGAATTTGACCCAAAAAAATTCAAAAAAGTGTGTGTGTGTGTGTGTGTGTGTGTGTGGGTGTGTGTGTGTGTGTTGGTTCACAGGAAGCCCGAGCGAGACGGAGAGATTAGCCAGGAAGCAGCCCATGTGATCTCTCTCCTCCCTGATCTGTCCTTCATGCACGCCCGAGTCCTCATGTTCCCCTCCACCCTGACTCCAGCATCCAGTCATCCATGACCTTCGACCTCCGTTCAGCTCTCGTTCTCCGGCGACCTCTGACCTTACCCCGGCCTGTCCGGCAGGTTCACTGCAGGTGACAATAAAAGACAACAGTGTCCCTTCTGAAGCACCTTCATCTCTTTGTGCCGAGTGTCTGTGGTGTCAGTTTCTGATGTTCTGATAAACACTGAATATTCACACTTTATTTTCATGCTCTGATTTCAGACGTGGGAAAAAATAAGGAAAAAATATTGCACATTTCATTACTTGAAAACTTGTAACTTATTAACAAATATTGAAGACTTTTTGAACTTTGATTCATGTTGTGTTCCTTCGGTGTTTTACTTCTCGACGTCTCCCTGCGTCCACCGTATGAGACTTTTCCCCTCTTTTATTTGAACTCAGCGAGGAACATCTCACCAGGAACCTTACTAAAGATGTGAGTTTTCATTTATAACCTTAAGTTTAGAAGTTGTGTATTTATTATATCGTATCCATCCTGCGGCGTCTCCATCTGTTTATATCGATTTATTTTCTTCAGATCTCCGTTAATCGTATGATGTTAAAATTTTGCACGTGGCCTAAATGACTGACTGACTAAATATTCCTATGGAAAATAAATAAATAAATAGATAAATAAATAAAGCACAGTATACTTTAGAACTTCAGAGAAATTCTTTGTTTCAACAGTTTTTAGTGTTTAAAGGCTAAAATCTTTTTTGATTATAAAATACCATAGAATAAATAAAATAAATCTGTTATATATAAACTGATATCTGCTGTGTGTTGAATTTTTTTAATATCTAAATATCAGTGAAGGAGTTTCTGTGTGGAGTTGCATGTTCTCCCCGTGCTTGCATGGGTTTCTTCTGGGTACTCTGGTTTCCTCCCACAGTCCAAAAACATGCACAGTAGGCTAATTGGCTGTTCCAAATCACCCCTCGGTGTGAGTGTGTGTGTGAGAGTGTGTGTGTGAGTGTGAATGTGTGTGTGTGAGTGTGAATGTGAGTGTGAATGGTTGTGTGTGTGTTGGAAATCTCCAGTCAACAGCAGTGTTGTGGTCTCTCTCTCTCTCTCTCTCACACACACACACACACACACACACACACACACTGCCTGGATTAAAAAGTGAGCTGTACACTTGGAAGGTAGATTTTAAAAGCATGTGCAGAAAGTAAAGACTTTTCTGTACTGAAACCCTCGAACTTCAGTGTTGAGATGAAATCTTCTGGCTGGGATTTTATTCTTTATTTATTATAATGTTGAGACCTTTTCTGAAGAGGTGGTTTTATAAAATAATATGAGAGTTATTTATCTAAAGCAATGATATGGGGGGTGGGGGTTAATAACCTTTTAATAACAGGGTAATTATCCTGAAAGGTTTTTATTTATTATCCTGTAATTAAATGTTTATCTGATGGAACAAGTTGAAATAATAAACGGAAACAACACAAGCGGATAAAGAATCTCTAGAAAAGGGACCGCAGGAGAATCCTGTCCGCTTCCAGGTGGGTTTCAGGGGGACCGACAGGAGCTGCAGACGGGTTCAGGTGGGACCCTGTGCAGGACAGCGCGGTGTGCTGAGCTGCGCTTCGGGGTTTAAAGGGTTAACCCGCACATCTGCGCGCGGTGACGTTACTGCGACTCGGGGAGCTCGCGCGCCTCATCCGCCGTGTTCATGGCTCGCGCCGGCGATGACGTCTTTTTCCCTCCCGGGAGCGCAGAGATGGAGCGGCTGGTGAGGGTCTTGTGTTCTGTGATATTTTCAGATGCATCTGTTTATCCGGTTGATTTGATTCGTGTGGAATAAACGGCCGGTATCAGAGCCCGGATCGAGGCTCGAGCGGTGCTGAGACCTGAGATTTCTCTGGTTCCGACCCAGAATCACATGTAACTCCCAGACCGGTCCGAGACGAGGATCGGGATCATTTCACATCATCTCAGATCCCAGAAAACGAGCAGGGGACGCGAGGGCTGCGGGGGGCGGGGGGGGGAGGCGGAGAGGGGCGGGGGGGTCTGAGTGTGGAACGCCATCAGAGTCGGGGGGGGGGGGGGAGTGCGACATGACAGGCACGGCATCTGCTAAAGTCGGGAATTTTAAACTGATGAGCTTTAATCATCATAAACAATTTAAAAACAGTCCACACCGGTGTGCTTTAGAAAAGCTCCTAAATCCGAATATTAGTGAAATTAAAACCCAGTAACTGCTGATCCGAACCGGATTCTTCTGAGGGACAGAAGCAAAATAAAATCACTATTGTGTTCTGTTCGTGCACAAAATTCCAAATTCTATTCTATAAACACGGGTTAGTTTTTGTTCCCCAGAGTGAAGAAAGCGCTTTGTGTTTTTCACACGGTGTGTTTATCTATCTATCTATTTATTTATCTATTTACTTATTTATTTATATTTATCTCTGTGATGTTACCGAGAAATTATTTCTATTTTCCAATTTAAATCCTTAAAGGGTCAAGAACAGCAGTCTGCATTAAACTCACTTCAGATTTCCTCACCTCTTAAGTACCCTGAGCACTTTAATCCAATTCTATTCAATTAAGTTTTGTTTTTATGGCACTTTTTATAACTGACATTATCACAAAGCAGCTTTACATAATAAAACACATTTTTAAAAGAATTTCTACATTACAAACGCTGCACACAGAACAAACTTCACCATAGTTTAACATGAAGTCGAGTTGGTTATACCATATATCCCTCATGTATCCTATAGCTCTTGGTCCAAGCACAGCCATGGCTTGTGGGGTTCGTCTTTGCGTACACCTGGGATCCACGTTGGGATGGTGTTTATCTTTCATTAAACAGGCTGGAGGTTCTTGTGAAATGTCCTGATATAAAAGCTCCTGAACACGACCGGAGTCATAATAATTATATATATATAAGATGTGTGCTTTCAGTAATCTGTGTGTAAACTTCTGAGTACTGCATCAGCTAGTTGTAAATTTCCAGAAGGTTCACATCGTCAGCCACTCGTTAACTTTCAGAATCAGAATCAGAATACTTCATTGCTCCTGGAGGAAATTGTGTGCAGGCAGTTGCTCCAAACCAAGTAAAGAAAATAATAAAGATAAAAGTCTCAATAAAGAAACTTTACCAAAATATATATATATAGAATATAAATGTAGTGCAGAAGGTAAATGTATAACAGTGGATGTTGTTGCTGTATGGAGGAGTTGTGCAGGTTAATGTTCACAGGTTGAAATGATTTCCTGTGTGGTTCAGTGGTACATTTCGGTGGTATCAGTCTGTCACTGAACCTGCTCCTGTGACTGATCAGCAGGTTGTGAAGCGGGTGGGAGGTTTTGTTCAGTATCGTCTTAATTTTGTTCAACATTCACTATTCCGACACCACCGTCATCCCCACAACCTTACTGGCCTTCAGGATCAGTTTGTTTGCGTCTGCAACCCTCAGCCTGCTGCCCCAGCATGCAACAGCATACAGGATGGCGCTGGCCACAACAGACTCACAAAACATCCTGATCGGTGTTCGGCAGTGTTAAACGACCTTAGCCACCTCCGACAGACCGTCCTGTAAGGTGCGGTAGTGTTTTTAACCCGGTCCGGTTTATTTTCAGTGTGAACTCCGACGCTTTTCTGATCCAGAATAAAAATTTCCCAGGTTTTATTCGCAGTGAGATGTGTCCAATGCAACTTTATGCAAGTTTGTGGTTTTATTCCGTTTGTCGGACAGGTTTTGTGAGCCTCCTCTGTACTACTCCTCTTTGTTTATGCCTTCGTTTTCGTTTTTGCCAACCGGCGACTGCGCATGCGTAGAAAACGTGAATTAAAACCCAAACACGCAGTGGGTCGGTACTGCATTAATACCCGGAGTTCACGGGAGGCTCATCTTGGCCTCGATGGCCTTCCATAATGAAACTGCGAGGACTCTGACGTCATATAAGTGCCGCCCAATCAGTGTTCTAGTGTTTGAATATATTTGCATATTAATGAAGGAAAACGCTAAAAAAATCGTGTCCCGGCTTCGGCGCGCACGAGCTGCTTGACGGAAAGTGCGGCGCGCGCTCGAGGGCAGGTGCAGCAGCGCAGGTGTGTTTTAGGGAAGAGAAGCGACAGTAAGCTGGGAAGAGCCGCAACAGCTGCACCGCTTCACTGCACCGGATCCAGGACCAGGGTTCGGGAGGGAGACCCGGACCACCAGGCTGCTCCGCTCTGGGCTCTGATTGGTCGGAAAGTCTCGGTTACTTTTCTGCAACAGATTAAAGAGCAGCTCGGAGTCAAGCACAGGTTTGTACCAATAAAACCAATAAAACCTGAGAATAAACAAACCCTCAACATCCCAATAAGAACAAGAGGAAAGAAGAAGCAGTTAGATCCACAGGGGACCAGGTTCCATCCTGAAGTTTATTATTGTTTATTGATATCAGGTGAAACAGCAGACATGTAGAGAAGAGGAATTATAGCTGCTGTGATTAAAGTGATAACAGGAAGTCACAGAGGTTCAGATGCACCAATGAATCGTTTGCTTTATTCATAAATTCAGAATGGTAAAGATTGACACATTTCTGAGGTATAAGAGGAATAAAACACCTCCACACACGTCGTTATTGGCAACTAATAAAATAACTGATGTTTTACATCACATGGTGTTTTATATCTTTTATATTATTATTTTATATCTTTAATATTATTATTTTATATCTTTATTTCCGACCGATCTGTGATTTCTGATGTGTTCTCGGGAACAGCTTTGTGAGGGTTGAACCCTTCATGTAAAGGGACGTTGTGTGGTTGTGTGTATGAGACAGTCAGGGCGGAGAAGATCCACTGTTCTGTACTGTATGAGGGTAGCACGGTGGTGGTGTGGTGGTTAGCACAACCGCCTCACAGAAAAAAGGTCCCGGGCTCGGCGAGGGCGTTTCTGTTTGGAGTTTGCATGTTCTCCCTAACCTTGTGTGGGTTTCCTCTGGGTAAATCAGGTTTCCTTCCACAGTCCAAAGACATGCACATTAGCTAACTACCTGTTCCAAATTCCCCCTAGGGGTGAATGAGTATGATTGTGTGTGTGTGTGTTACCCTGCGATGGACTGGCGAGCTGTTCAGGGTGTACCCAGGGTGTACTCTGTTCAGGGTGTACCCTGCCTTGTGTGTGTTACCCTGCGATGGTCTGGCGAGCTGTTTCGGAGTGTACCCTGCCTTGTGTGTGTGTTACCCTGCGATGGTCTGGTGAGCTGTTCGGGGTGTACCCTGCCTTGTGTGTGTGTTACCCTGCGATGGACTGGCGAGCTGTTCGGGGTGTACCCAGGGTGTACCCTGTTCAGGGTGTACCCTGCCTTCGCCCACAATCGTCTGAGACACAGCCGCAGACCCACACTGGTGCACGGATGATTTCTACACACACGTCTGCGCTGCTTCTCTGATTTAAGGAGGAGATGGATGTGTTTATTTATGTCTAGCTTGCTGTTTTGGCTCTGTTCCATACTTGTGTGATGACTTTGATCTAAAAGTATTTTAGGAATTTGCTGAAAGTGGTGCAGAGTAACGCTCTCCACGTCACGGTTCAGGCCGAGCTTGAGCTGAAGTGTAACCTCATCCGTCCTCTTCATGATTAAGATTCTGGTGCTCCAGTGCTCTGATTGTACGGATTTCTCTCTTTCTTACTCTGATTATTATCCAGCGGTTCGTCATGTGACTCAGTTCTATCGATGATCAGCCGGGGAGGTGTGTTACAGTACAGTCACTGCCGTGAGTTCAGTGCTTCACAGAGACAATTTTAAAAAATGTCGCTTGCAGCCTGAATATCATTATATTCACTTTAGAAAAAATAAGCAGCACGTCACACCGGTGGCCCTGTACACACCTCAGAAACACAAGAGCTGTTTGAACCGAGAGTCACAAGAGTCGATTCATCAGTGAACTGAATCAAATAACCTGATTCACTGAAAAGAATCCGATTTCACATCACATCACAAATTAGCAGTGTGTTCATTCTCAAAATATAGATGGATAGATAGAGAGAGATAGATAGAGAGAGATCTGTTTCATGTTTTTGTTTGTGTTTTCTGTGTTTGTGTGTAAGATGGCAGATACAAGCGTCTGAAATGAGTTTCCTTCACAGGGTGGCGGGTTTCTCCCTCAGAGAGGATGAGAAGCTCAGCCATCCGGGAGGAGCTCAGAGTAGAACCGCTGCTCCTCCGCGTTGAGAGGAGCCAGTTGAGGGGGCTCGGGTGTCTAATTGAAATGCCTCCTGAACGCCTCCCTGGAGTGGTGTTTCGGGCAGGTCCGACCGGGAAGAGACCTTGGGGTCAAGGGGTGCTTAGGCTGCTGCCCCTGTGACCCGACCCCGGAACAAGCAGATGATGATGAAGATAAAGTGTCTGTGTTTAGTATATACTAGAACTTAGAAGAGTTTAAAATGCCACTAGTACGCAGCACGGTTTAACTTAATATACCGTCTCAGGGACCATTTGGCAGAATCCACCTCGACTTCAGGGTGTAATTCTTAATTATATTGTTGTAGAAAAACCCGAGTGCATTATTAAAAATAATATTAATTATAATTATATGAACATTGTGGTAGGTACACTGTACAAGCAACAAGCAACAAGCGCGCAAGCTCCCCGAGTTGCGGTAACAGTATACCAAACTCAGTGGGTAGGTGTCGCGTGAGCAAAACTGAGTGTGTTGCGTGAGCGTAAACATTGTCTCCACATGCCATTTGCCATGTCAACACTCTGAACCAGTCTGGTTACTAACAATTATACTGGGAGGAAATGCAGTCAGCTGATCGTTTCATGATAATCGGAGGCAAATTCTGTTATTTAATTCAGAAATAAACTCATTACAAAAGAAATGTATCACTGCAGATCCGTGTACGTGAATGTACTGAATGTTCACCTGATTACTGATTGGCTGGAATAGTGTTGTGTGGCTTGCTTAAGCCTCTTTGTTTTCCCTGTACAGAGCTACAGCGGCAGCGCCGAGTACGAACACTAGACTTTACACATCAAATGACCTGCTAATAAACCACGAGGAGATATTCGCTGGATTTACATTGGAATGTTGGGTGTCCCATGTCACGGCCAACCAGACCCCTTAGCGATACTCCGACAGCAGCCAGGCTTCGTGTCCCGCCGTCTCTGTGTCATGACGTCCCGCCAGCGTGTCACATGACCTACATTCTCTGTAAGGATGTGACAGGGACGTTGCCACCCTGTGCCGTCCCACCCATAGAGCTTTAACACAATACTTCTAGTTATTATTATTTTACTGTTACTATGCCATTTTGTACCCATGATGCATCAGGCCGCTTTAATGGGATGTATGCTTTCTTTCTTTTGAGATGTATGTTTTCATCTGAAAGGCTATAATCCCCTGCAGAACCTGTTCTTTAGGGTAAACATCCATTCAGACTAAGATTCACACCTAGGGCCAAGTTAGAAAAGCCTCCTAGCCTAATGTGTATGTATGTCTTTGGAGTGTGAAAAGAAACCGGATCACCCAGAGGAAACCCATGTAAGTGCTGCACAGAAACACCTTCGCCACCAAAGGGTTTGATCCCCGGACCGTCTTGCTGTGAGACGAGAGCGTTAAACACAACACCGTCATTTTCCTCATAAATCATTATAAACCGTCTAAATGCTGTTACCACAGCGATGATTTAATTCTCAAACGGTCTGCACTTCTGCTCACAGCAAGAAGGTCCTGGGTTCAGGTCCCGTGCTCGGCGTATCCCGGTTTCCTCCGACAGTCCAAAGACGTGCACATTAGGCACATTGGATTTTCTCGATTGCCTTTAAGTGTGAGTGTGAGTGTGAATGGTTGTGTGAATGTTGTCTTATGAAGGTTTGGCGAACTGTTTAGGGTGTAAACCCCCCCCCATCCTGAGTTGGCTGAGATAGGCTTTAAAGGGGTTAAAAAGTGAAGGGTGTGTAAGTTGATACTGTGCAGTTTCCTCTTTATGTTTCGTGTTAATGTAATATTTTTGGAAGGAGTCTCCAGTGTCAGTACTTTGTAACAGCTGCAACTTTACGTTCACTGACATGGAAGAAAGCAGTTAGTTTAGACTGTGTTTAAAAGCAGAAGGGGATTTTACTCCGTTTTCAGTTCCCTCGTTTCATAAACACTTCAGGACGACACGAACATGAGCAGTGAGCGTCTTCATTATCATCAATACGGTTTCTACTGTGTGTGTGTGTGTGTGTGTGTGTGTGTGTGTGTGTGTGTGTGTGTGTGTGTGTAGAGCGGAGGTGAGTGTGAGATGAAGGCAGATCTGGAAGCTTCTCGCTCAGTGAACTGCAGTTCAGCTATTGAGTGTCGGGATGTGTGTCGCTCCTACGGCAAACTGCGAGTCCTCAGCAGCCTCAACCTCACTGTACCTCAGGGCCACATGTGAGTACAGAAAGTGCTCTCTCTCTCTCTCTCTCTCTCTCTCTCTCTCTCTCTTTTTCTCTCTCTCTCTCTCTCTCTCTCTCACTCTCTCTCTTTCTCTCACTCTCTCTTTCTCTCACTCTCTCTTTCTCTCTCTCTCTCTCTCTCACTCTCTTTCTCTCTCTCTTTCTCTCTCTCCCTTTCTCTTTCTCTCTCTCTCTTTCTCTCTCTCCCTTTCTCTTTCTCTCTCTCTTTCTCTCTCTCTCTCTCTCTCTCTCTCTCTCTCTCTCACATCTTTTAAACTTGTCTAGTAATCACAGTGTCTGAAGGACCCATGAAGTGTACTTTAGATTTTTGATCTCATTTCTTATTTCTGCCCCTCTGGGTTGCACTTTTTTATAACTTATAATCTAAAATCTAAAACCGGAGATCGCCGCCCACCCTGTTTTCATTTCTGAGTTCAGAGTTTCCTCTTAAAGAATTCTGTATCGTAGAACTTCACCATCTTATCTCACTGCACATAACCTGCTGTTTATTTATCACTGGCCTGCTTTTTAAAATGATATTCTGTAATTAAAATGATTTGTAATATATCAACAATAAACATCACATTAATATACACTCACCATCCATTTTATTAGGAACACCTGGACATTCATAGTAATCTAATAATGATAATGCAGCAGCTCAGTGTATAAAATCACTGCAGATACAGATGGTTTACACAGACAGGAACGAGACCCTGTGTGTGTGTGTGTGTGTATGTGTGTGTGTGTGTGTGTGTGTGTGTGTGTGTGTGTGTGTGTGTGTGTGTGTGTG